>CM038795.1:227299612-227373570 GCA_021764765.1 Vicia sativa | reverse complement strand
AAATAAATATGCAGCAAAATGAGAAAACCAATCTCCAATGCAAATTATGATGCAATGTTTTACAAAATGCAATGCCAAGGACCTAAGAGATTTAAATTTGTTAAACAAGCAATGAGCAAACATTTATTAGCACGTTTTTATTATCTTTTCTACAAGAGATAATTAAATAATAAAAAGAAACAGGCTCATCCTAAAGCTCTAAGTCTCCCATGGGCGCTCTGGTGCCGATGGTATTGATGCTTCGCTCCTCATGAAGTAGCTTTGTCAATTCTAACACTCTTCTCGCCATGAACACCGAGCTTCAAAGGTATCCTTCTTCTTTAAGTCGAATCCGTGGATCTCTTCAAGTCTTCAAAATCGTGAGGCATGTCGGATGGTAAGAGGGTAACGCCACCTATAGCAACAAAAAGTTCCAATCACCTGCAGAATGGCTACATGAGGTTTTGAGCTCGAGCCCACCCATTTGAGGTAAGGTTCCCAAGGAATGGATTTTGGTGCCCCAAAGTCTTGGTATCGCTTCTTTACCATGCCCCAAGCGTATAAACCTTCACGGTAAATTTGGAGATCATGATTGTAATCGAACACAATATCTTGGAGAAGCATATCATGTGGACCATCTCTTTGGGCAAAACCAAACTGACGAGAGCTAAGGAAGGGTTAGGCAATACCTCCTTATACCAAGGAGTGGTACATTAGGGAACTCCACAACGCCGATGAATGTGAAGTCCTTTGAGAGAAAAAGACTCCAACGGATATCCGAATGAGAGAGTGACATCAATCTTTGAGACCATCTCAACCTTTGTTCATTCTTCAAACTGAAGAGGAAACCAACAAACCAAATCAGAAAGCACATATCTTTAAGTATGAGAATAAGGATGTCTCCAAGTAAAGTAGGCATTGTGGATTACGGTGTTGAAAACAACTTGATGGCATTGACATCTATGAATTGATCCGAGTTAGGAATAAAACCAAACCATAAATTAGCAAGGCCACAACGTTTTGCATGGAAACTCATAACTTTGAGGAATTCTCGATTTTAATTAGAACTTGAAAGTAAACCTTAACTCCACTTCTTGTTTCCCAATTGGCTTCAATGTCCGGCGCTTAAGATGGGTATGATGCGATGTCTTCTAACTTAGGAACCTTTTCTAAACCGTGAATGGCATTTGTCAAGAATGTAAAGTAGCTTAGAGAACTCTTCCAGGAACCAACCGATAACTGAATGTAAAGCAATGGTGTTTCGGATCAAGAACTGAATAGAACATGCATCATATCCTCAAAACCGAGATAACAAATCAAGTAGATAACCGTGTCTTTTGATGAACTCGAGCATGGTCGGGAATTTCAAACCAATTCTTTGAGTGAGAAGGGATACCCATGAAGTTGATTCGGATAGTCTTTCTAGAAGCCATAATCCCTACAAAACAGAGCAAAGATAAATCCCTAGGTCCTTGAAATAGTTAGAAATGATATGCAATGCGAATGATGTCATGATGTCATGTTTAGCACACACCAATTCACACAATGAGCCTATGTTAAGGCTTGCATGAGGTATAGGTGATTACCCTACCAAGAGTTTGAGTTGGTTCATCCTGTCCTATAATAGTAACCGGGTTCTAGGAATCTCACATCACGATCTTTCTCGTGAGGCGCTTATTTCAATACGACGCCAAGTGGTCGATCGAAAATGTCCCAAAAGTCTAATCTCAATGAGCGTAGCATCGAGTATCAACCAACCTCGGTCTACACCAAAGCCGCCATCTCACTACCTTCTAATGGCCAAGATGGGTCAATTAAGGTTCTAAAAGTTTAGCAGCGATGATGACACCACGCAGAAGCCAAATACTATCTTCAACTTGGGAATGAAGAGTATCGACAACCAAAGTGTCACGCTAACGTAGCCATCATGTTGACCGTTTAGTTATACCGCCTAGCGGTCGCGATGATCTAATGCTACTTACCTAAAAGGAAACCCGGATCCGGGTGTAGGATCCCCAACAATATAATACCAAGCAACCCTTAAAGATAAAGTACAAGTCAAACAAAAAGCAATAAAAGTTATCTAGAAATCCCTAAGGCAATTTCTCTTTAGGGTTGTCCCAGAGTCGCCACTCAGGATACGGTGAACTCGACTTTGTAGGATTTTGTATCCAAATGTGGATAGCAAGAGTCGCCACCGACTTTTATTTTTATCCAATTAAGGGAAGGTAAAAGTAACAAAAGACCTTCGTTAGATTGAGTTCGGAGAATGGTTATGAAAAGGAAGGTATTAGCACCCCTTTCCATCCGTAGTTATCGGGCTCTTAGTTGCTCTAGAACTCTTTTAAATATTGCTTTCAGGTGTTTGACAAAAAATGTTTTGAAAAGGCATTTTCTTTGACTTTGTAATGACTCATGTAGAGTGTATACAAAGTGTTCAAATGTTTTTGTTTTGAAAAGAGTTTGAACTTTGAAAAGAGTGTGTGGTGTGAAAAGCATTTGATATAGCAAGCAACTAAAAGACTTATTTACCCACTCGAATTGGTCGCTTTGTTGTACTTCTACTCCTTTAGAATAGCGCTAGCCATACCATTAGTTAGTAGGTAGCTCCATCGCTGGATGTAAGCGACATTGAAGGGACATCGGATGGTCATAGAAAGCAACTAGGAAGTATCCTAGCACATTCAAGGGACTATCATCATTTTCGTAGGCGACAATCGAGGGTCAAGATCATGTATTCGGAGGCGACATCGTGGGTCTTATGATCTTTGTATCAAAGGGACTATGATGATTTGTTTGGAAGGCAACGGTGCTAGAATACCTCTACGTTCGAGGGACATGACCATTTTGAATTTGAAAGGCATCGAGAGAGAATTACCTGTGAAGTGTGTTGATTTCTGAATATGTTATCTTGAAAATTAGAGTGAGCTATGTTCAATTATTATCTTGTCATACACGCCTAATTACTAGCAATTTATAGGGTGCGGAAAGTAAAATGCGGAATGTAAAGTGCGGAAAGATAAATGTCCTACGCTATTACATGGCTTTGGGGCAGATACATAATTTAAAATCCTAAATTAACTATTACATCCCATGAGCAGTTACATAATTGAAAAAATAATATGATAAAATGATTAAGAGAAAATCGTCTGAATCGGATCAACCTGTACAAAAAGAAGAAATCGGAAAATGCAATATGAATCGAACAAGAGAAAAAATATTAGAAAAATGCAAATTTTAATATGGAAAATTAATACATGTGGAAATAAGATAAATAAGTTTAAATAATTTTTTGAAGATTTAATAATTAAAATGCAATTAAAGTGAATTAAATGCAAAAATATAAATAAAAATAAATATGCATGCAAAATATGTTTTTAATTTATTAAATTAAATAAAGATTTTAATATAAATGCAAAAGAAAATATTTTGGTAATTTTTAATGCATAAATAAAATTGTGAAAAATTAAAAAAATATAAATAAATTAGAAAATATGAAAATAGTTAGAAAATATGAGTTTGAAAAAGAAAGCAAAACCAATGAAAGGATCGAACCCATGACCCCGAGAGGATCTTCAAACAACAAATACTTTAACCACTACACCATCATGCATTTGGTGTTTGAAAAGTCAAATCAATCAATATGAATGTCAACGTGTCATGAATATTTGAAATCAAAACACAGTCAGCGCCAGGGTCCAAGCATTTTGAATGAGCGAATCGTAACACATCATTATGCCACGCAGCCTCCCTCACGGCCTCAGTTCGCCGAGCTAGGCCCGGCCATCTTCTCCGGAAGCTCGATTGCAACTCGCAAATACATAATTCGAGAGTTGGGATTAAGGCTACTTCTAAACCGGGTCTGGAACCCATGGTGGTCCTTTTCTAAAAGTTTCAGCCTGGCTCAACAGCTCAAACCCTAAACATGGCATCATGAGTTTGACGCCAACCATAGGAAGATATAGCCTGATCGCAATAGGGATCTCATGAACACAAAAGCGTTAGAATCAATCAAACATGAATAATAGAATGCAAAATCAAACAAAATTGAATATGTATGTGTGACAGGCTCGATTCAAATTGCTTTAACCCATGGTACGAGTGTATACTTACTCAAACTTACCTCGACAATGGGATGGTTGGTTTGGACCGAAAGTGGCTGCTTTTTGAAATTGATTTCCAAGTTTTGAAATTTTTGCAAGAGTAAGGGTTATTTTAGGGTTAGGTTTCGCCCTTGGCTTCAGTGTATTGCTTGATATTTATAGAGGGTTTGGAAGAGAAAAACAAAGAAAAAGATTGAAAATTGAATGTGCAAATATTTTCCAATAAATAAAATCAAATTTCTTTAAAAACTTGATTTTTTCTTTCCATATGCAAGCTATCACTTTGGCAAGACTCTTGGGCTCCTTGGACATTAAGAAAGATATAAACCAACTTATTTGAAAAATAACCTTATTTTCATATTTTATGTAATTTAATTTGGAATTAAATGTTTAAAATCCAAAATAAAATCAATAAATAAAAATTGCCATGGCCAAGCATTTATGGGTCAAATAACATCATGAACAAGTTTGATCAAAAGATTATAGGCCCATTTGGAAAATTTTGCATTTTGACCAAAATGTCCTTGTGCAATCATGTCCAAAATTGCCCAACTTCTAATGGTGTATCTTGCTCAATTTTCCACATTTTGAGTGTTCTTGGACTTTTGGGCTCTAAGAGTCCTCTAACCAATGTTTTTGGTCTCATCTCAATTGAGTTACCATGCTCAATATATCTTCAAAACAAAAGTTGACTTTTGTTGACTTTGAAAATGACCCAGAATTTTGAGCTATACCTCTCACATGAAGCATTTTTGGACATTCTTGTGAGACATGAAGTTGTAGAGAATTGAATTTTCTTCAAACAAGAGGTGGTGGAAAAATTTCGAGAAAGTATGAGAAAGTTATGATCATCAAAGTTCATTTGACTTTTCACCTAGAAACCCTAATTTAGAAAGTTTGACTTTTGAGCAAATTTGAGTTTTCTTGATGAATCATGATCAACCCTTGATCAAATGATGAATGTAACTTCAAAATGAGGATGTTGACCAAAAATTATGAAGTTTGATCATGTTGACCACAGCTTGACTTTTTGTCCAATACAACCGATTTTCAACCATCCGAGCAATTGCCCGAGGAAACTTGACTCATGAGGCTTGGAAACTTGACATGGAGAATCTTTGAAGCATATGAGGAGGCATGAAGGCCATTGAGATGTTGGAAGTTCATCTTGACTTGAGAGATACCAAACCCCTAGTTTGGGTCGATTGTCTAGAGAGAGTTTGTCTCGATCAACTCTTGAGGAATCCTTGAGCATAGATGTATGAAATCTTTTGAGAAGATGGAGGGCAAATTTTGGGGTATGACACCGTTACTTCATGAGGAGCGACATCAATGCCTGATCACCAAGAGTAGTTTGCCATGGGAGACCTAGAGCTTTAGGATGTTTATGTTTTCTTTATTTGTTTTGAACTATCTCTTGTACTTAAAAAAAAAATAATAATAAAAAGAGTACTAATAAATGTTTGTTCATTCCTTGTTAACAAATTTAAATCTCTAAGGTCCTTGAAATACTATCAGATTCGTGATAAACATTGCATAGATAGCATAACATTGCATCACAGTACATTGAGATTGGTTTCTCATTTGCTCGCTATTTATTTTAGCAGTAATGGCTCTCGAATCGGACTGTCAAAGATCTCCAAGCTCGTAATGCCTGGCCAGCAGATGTTCACCACTTGGTCCAAGGCCAAGAATATTTGAAGAAGCTCATCAACAAGAAGAAGAAGGTTGTTGGTCTCAACATGGGCGACGCTACAAAGGTGGTCCTATGGTCAATATTGAGCTCTCCAGGAAGTGTCCATACCGAGAAAGCAATAATGATAGATGTTATCAGCTTGAGGAAGAACTATGATGATGGCCAATACTCTAATGAAGATGACAAGCAACTCAAGATCGCCCTGAAGCCGTGGAAAACCCGGATGTCCGGGCTGAATTTTGATGATCCGAGTCTCTGCCCCGGTGTCATGATTCCTCCCAAGTTCAAAGTTCCAACTTTTGCCAAGTATGATGGCATGTCTTGCCCAAAGCTGCATTTGAAGTCCTATGTCCGTAAGATCAACCCACACCGATGACGTAAAAATTGTGGATGCACTATTTTCAAGAGAGTTTGTCCTAACTCAATTGGAGTGGTAATTATGAGAAGACCGTATCCATACTTGGAGTGACTTTATCGATGCTTTCATGACAAGATGAGTTATTCAATCCACCGCATGCAACTACAAAGCATGTCTATGGGTCGATGAGAAGTTCAAGGGTATGCTCGTAAGTGGAGAGATCTAGCGCGTAGTTCAACCACCCTTGTCCATAGGGAGTTGGTTGATATGTTTATGGAACACCGACATGCCCTTCTTCAATCATCCGATTGGAAACTCTTCAAATTAATTCAATTGACATCGACAAAGAGCGATTGAGTCGGTATCAAGAGTGGAAGATTCAGACAGAGTCATCTTCAAATGCGCAAGAAATCTGTGGTAAGAAAGAAGCCAATGTCAGTATGGTCGAAAAGCCGAGCCAAGACCGACTGCGGCTCAACTGGGGGGCGTTGTGATCTCCAATCCTACATCGACAACTCAATGAGACAACGCTACAGAACGTAACGCAACGAAGACAGCTTATTTAAGATCAACATGCCTTGTCGCAAGCCTTGCAACACATGATGAAAGCAGAATATTACTTGAGGATCCTCTCGAATGTCAACACCTCCTCTCCGAATACAATCCTAATGCTAAGTGTGCTTACCATTCCAATAGCCAGTGACATAGTAATCGATGATTGTGGGCTCAAGAACAAAATTCAAGATATGATTGAAGCTACAGATTGAATTGATCCTCCTATTGAGACTCGAATGTGATCAACGCGCCTATGCCTAACCATGACAAGAGTTCCAATGTCACATGACGATACTTATGTTTTCAACATAGATGACTTGACCATTCCTCCGATGACTAAGAAGAATTTGTTGCAATGTCAATCCAGATGCCCGAGAATTGTCGCTGGTGCCCATCTGCACCTGATGGTTGTGCTTGGTTGAGAAGACGGTTCAAGGCATGATGGATAACCATGAGATACTATTTCAAAACCACCTGCGTGTGTGTGAAGAAATGTCTAAGTTGAAGATTGACAATGCGAACGAAACTGTACTATCCGTGGGATACCTTGGGGCAGCCAAGTGGAAAATATGATTACATGGTGAAGTACACCGTCCTGATAGTTACAAGATTCCTATTGAAGATGTTAAGGCGACCGGATGACGATTTCATGTAAGACTATGCCGATGTTAATACCATAAGGATTTCCTCTCTGATCTCCGTGCCTAGAGGGCACCTCCCATTATCACTTCCCCAAGACCGCCCATATTCCTCCGACAAAGCTATCCTTGAATTATGGAGTCGATGTTTACTATCATGGCGCCAAGGACCCTCTCGACCATTGAAGATCTTACGTTGAAGCTACCATTCCTAACATTGACAACATCACGGATCAAGTAAGGTGATCCGAACCGGCGGTATTCTCCAGATATCTCCTCCAAAAGACACCGCGACTCTACTGCATTCCAAATATTCAACCCATTCCCAAGCTAGAGGAAAGAACCGGGCTCATCCCCGCCAAACTGTAGTACCAAAGGAAGTTATCAAGACACCTCCAAACAAGAAATGGAGGAAATTTCAAGATTATCAAGAAGAGTGACTACAATGTTGTGGAACATTGGGACAGACCGTCCAAGATTTCCATGCTCGCTTTGCTCTTATGCTCATGCTAATGCTTAAGGTGAGAGTTTCTCAAGAATGCTCATGTGCCGCAAGACACTACCACCGATCAATTCGGGTTTGTATTGCTAGCCTCCGCCAACAACGGCCTAGGCTTCTCCGATGCGGATTTGACTCCGCCGAAGAACACAACAAAGCCTTGCACATCTCTCGTTGAATGCAAGGGCGCACTGCTCATGTTTTAGTAGATACCGGCTCGCTTCTCAATATCTTAATCAAGACTACTTTTGATCGACTTGATGTCAAGGGTTGGTTCCGAGACCCAGGATATAATCGTGAGAGCTTTTTGATGGTTCCAAGCTTAACAGACTTTGGAGAGCCTCACTCGTCTGTAAAGTTGGTCCGCACTTTTGACTCCACCTTCTTTGTCATGGACATCCGTCCCGCTATCTTGTCTACCCTGGACGCCTTGAATGCATGGGTAGGCGCTACCTCTACCTTGCATCGAAACCAAGCACCCGGTGAAAGGGAAGGTTGTCACAGATGTGGTGAAGAAGAGTATATGGTCACATCTCAGCTCATTCCGATACCTTGAGATGGGGTGAATTTTCGAGACCCTCATTAAGCTTTTGAAACAATCCCGAGTCATGCCTCATGACTCCCCCACACTCCTAAAGTTGCTAAAGTTCCGCCTAGGATGGCCTCACTGAAAGATGCTCAAGTTGAAGAAGGAGGTAGCACTTTGGGGTCTCCCCGATCTTCCTTTCAAATTTGATAAGACCTTTAGGCTTCACCATCGAGGTCAAGATGATACACCGTGAACGTGCCGCCAACTTCCTTTCCGTGATCACCAAAGTGGAATCCACGCTATAAGACGACGACAACGATTCGACATCGCTAGTGGATCTTCCCAACCTGAGATAAAGGGCTCAAAGAATTGGAAGACCAAGACGCCATACCAATCTCCTTTAGTCGAGTAATTGCTCTTGTTTTGTTTTGCCGATTTCTTTATGTTTTGAACAATAAACTTTGAAAGCCTAGTGCCTTACCCGGCATCATGGCTCGCTTCATGAGGGTTATTATCTGTTGATTGCGATTTTCATTCAATAAATCGTTGGACTTTTGCATTCAATTGTTTGTTCTCTTCTTTACTTTATCACCCCTTCAAAGCTATGTGTTTACATACACCCACGTGATACACTCGAATCACAATCGTTAATAACAAAATATGCTAGTGCTAAATATGAATTTGATAATCCATCTACCAAGTCAAGACCAAAGTGAGGAAGATTGTGAAGTGCCGTGGAGAACTGCATGATCACATGAAGAAGAAGAGCGAGTTATACAAACACGAAGAGCAAGTCGAGGTTGTGAATTGGTAACCGACGAAGATGTAAAAGAGATCAAGATAGGAGCGGTCTTGAGAATAGTGTTAAAGAAAAGTTGTTCTGCTACGAGACTATATTGAGGGTTTTGCTTGGTCATACGAAGACATGCCTGTTTGACATTGATATCGGTACACCGATTGCCGACAAAAGAAGGTTTCTCCCAAAGAAATGTTGTTCTGGACAGAGGCCCCGAGATGTCGAGAAAATCAAAGTCAAGTTATGAAGCGCTCACGCTTTTAGTCAAGTTTTATCCACAAGGGTTGCAAATGTGGTACCCTACCCAAGATGGATGGCAAAGTACGAATGTGTGTGGATTACGATCCGAATAAAGCGAGTCCGAAGATTTATTTCCACTTCCTCATATTGATGTTCGTTGACAACACCGCCAACATAAGGTTTTTTCCTTCATGGATGGTTTCTCCTACATAATCGATCAAAATGGCTCCTCAAGACATGGAGAAGACTACTTTGTTACATAATGGGGCACTTTCTCACACGAGGTTATGCCGCTTGACTCAAGAACGCAGATGCCACTTATCGCCGCTATGGTGACATTGTTTCATGACATGATTCACGAGGAGGTCTACGCCGACGACATGATAGCTCGATCACAGACTGAAGAAGAACATCTTGATCATTTGCAGAAACTATTTGACAGATTGAAGAAGTATAGACTGAGACTCAATCCTAACAAGTGCACTTTTGGAGTCAGATCTGGAAAACTCCTAGGGTTTGTCGTCAGTGAAAGAGGTATTGAAGTTGACCCCACCAAGGTTAGAGCCATTCAAGAGATGCCAGCGCCCCGCACAGAGAAGGAAGTCAGAGGTTTCTTGGGCCGACTAAACTACATCGCCAGATTCATTGCACACCTAACTGCTACCTGCGAGCCAATCTTCAAGTTACTAAAGAAAGATCAAGTAGTGGAATGGAACGACGATTGCCAGATCGCTTTTGACAAAATCAAGGAGTACCCTGTAATCCTCCTATCCCGATGCCGCCCAAGGAAGACCTCTCATCATGTACTTGACAAAGGCTAGAGAACTCAATGGGGTGTGTGTCAGCAACATGACGAGTTTGGTCGAAAAGAGCATGCAATATACTACCTTAGCAAAAGTTTACCGACCGTGGAAACAAGATACTCACAATTGAGAAAACTTGCAACGCTTTCTTCTGTCACGACTAAGACAATATATGTTGACTCACACTACCTTGTTGATTTCAAGATGGATCCGATAAAATACATCTTGAGAAACCAAATTTCCTGAAGAATAGCAAGATGGCAAATGATCTTGACCGAATATGACATCCAAGAGACTTCTTTAAAGCGATCAAAGGAAGTGTAGTAGCCGATCATTTGGCTCATCAAGATGACTACGCCTATGCGCTCAATTTCCGATTTAAGATGTTTTACTAGTTACCAATGAAGAACTGCACCCCATTTAAGGACTGAATAAGGATCCCGATGGACCATGGTCTTGATGGAACCTCAAACGCCTTGGCAATGGCATTGGCGCCATCATTACATCCCTACAAAGCGGACATACGCTTTCACCGCCGATTTTGTTTTAGTTGCACTAATAACATGGCCGAATAATTATGGGTATTAAAGTCGCTATTGACTTAAGAATCAAATCTTGCAAGTGTGGAGACTCCGCCTTAGTGATCACGATAGCGGGCGAGTGGATACGAAGCATCCGAATCTCATCTCCGATCGAGCATGTTCCGAGCTGATCCCCTACAAGAGATCACTTTTGATCATATTCCACCAGAAGAGAATCAACATGCACGATTGGCTACTATGTCATCTATGTTCAAGGTTAGATGACAACGAGGCTCCCTGATCATCATTGAGAAGTTTGACGACCAAAGATATTGCTACAGCTTGACGCAAGAGAAACCCCGGTACTATGACGTGAAGAGGTATCTGAGACTCAAGAATATCCCGTGGGGCATCGTTAATGATAAGAAGTTCATGAGAAGATTTGCATCCAAATTCTTCCTCAAGAACGACATCTTATACAAGTGCAACCACGACTTGTGCTTACTCACTGTAGACCAGAAACAAAGAATGCTGATCATGGAAGAGTTACCAGGTGCATTTGGTACCCACCTGTGGACACACCATGGTGTGGTGATACTTGAACTCGACTTTGTAGGATTTTGTATCCAAATGTATGGATAGCAAGAGTCGCCACCGACTCTTTATTTTTATCCAATTAAGGGAAGGTAAAAGTAATGTAAAAAGACCTTCGTTAGATTCTCGAGTTCGGGAGAATGGTTATGAAAAGGGAAGGTATTAGCACGCTTTTCATCCGCAGCTTATTCTACGGCTCTTAGTCGCTTCTAGATTACCTTTAAAATTGTCAGTGTTTGACAAAATGTTTTGAAAGAGGCATTTTGCTTTGACTTTGTAATGACTCATGTAGGAGTGTATACAAAGTGTTCGGAAATGTTTCGCTTTGAAAAGAGTTTTGAACTTTGAAAAGAGTGTGGTGTGAAAAGCATTTGATAGAGCGAGCAACTAAAAGACTTATTTACCCACCGTGGTCGCTTTTGTACTTCTATCGCCCTTTAGAATAGCGCTAGCCATACCATTAGTTAGTAGGTAGCTCCATCTGGATGACATTCGAAGGGACATCGGATGGTCATAGAAGGCAACTTGTAGGAAGTATCCTAGCACATTCAAGGACTATCATCATTTTTTCGTAGGCGACAATCGAGGGTCAAGATCATGTATTCGGAGGCTACATCGGGTCTATGATCTTTGTATCAAGGACTATGATGATTTGTTTGAAGGCAACGGTGCTAGAATACCTCTACGTTCGAGGGACATGACCATTTGTAATCGAAAAGGCATCGAGAGAGAATTACCCTAAGGGGTGCGTGTGTGAAAGAAGTGTGTTGATTTCAGAATATGTTATCTTGAAATTAGTGTGCTATGTCCAATTTTAGTCTTGCCATACACGCCTAGTTACTAGCAATTGATAAGGTGCGGAAAGCAACATGGAATGTAAAGGAAAGATAAATCCTACGCTATTACATGGCTTTGGGGCAGATACATGATTTAAAATGCGGAAAATAAAATCCTAATTAAAACTATTACAACCCATAAACAGTTACATTATTGGAAAAATAAAATGATAAAATAATAAAGAGAAATCGTCTAATCGATCAACTCCGATAAAAGAAGAAATCTAAAATGCAATATGAATCGAACAAGAGAAAAAGTGTTAGAAAAATGCAAATTTTAATATGAGAAAATTAATATATGCTGGAAATAAGATAAATAAGTTAAAATAATTTTTTGGGATTTTTTAGAAAAGATTTAATAATTAAAATGCAATTTATAATGATTTAAATGCTAAAATAAAAATAAAAATAAATATGCATGCAAAAAGATATTTTTAAATCTATTAAATTAAATAAAGGTTTTTATGACAATAATGCAAAAAGAATATTATATTTTGGTAATTTTTTAATGCTGAAATAAAATGTGGAAGTTAATTAAAATAGATGCAAAAATAAGAAAAATAAGAAAAATATGAAAATATTGCAAAGTTTGTAAAAGAAAACGAAACTGGCCCTGGAGTGGATCGAACAGAGGACCCTGAGGTGAAAACTTGAGATTGCTTGCATCTACCACTACACCACATTGCACTTGGTGTCATGGAAAAACAAACAACCGTTTGTAAACGAACGCGTGTCATGGAAATTGAATCAAACCAAGTCAGCGTATGTGGACCCCAGGTTGAACGCGTGAGCCAATCGAAACACACCATTATGCCACGCCTGAGTCAAACATTCCACACCGGAGTCCACGCCGGAGCTAGGGCTCCGGTCATCGTCTCCGACAGCCTATCCACCTGAAAACCCTGCAAAATGCATTAATCGAAACGAATAAAAGCCCGATCGACAATCGATCCTTGCGAGCACGATGGTGCTATCCTCGTGTCCTGAAACGGCCTGTAATCTATGTTTCGAAACTCACAGCCCTAAAAGCCCTAACAATGGCAAACCAGTTTTCCCACGTTCAAGCTCACATGTAATGGTTCAAACATGATCAGATATGCATCCTGAGTTCAAATAAACACACAAAAATTGTTAGCAACGCATGTATTTATAAATTGACTCATGAAAAACAAATCGAATTGATGTAGAGCCCGATTCTCGACGGATTGGCTTTTGAGCAAGAGTTGATTTCAATCCCGAAACCTTCCGATACGATGGAATGAATGGTTTGGGCTGAGAAGGGCTGGATTTTGAAATTCGAATTTTCAAGTTTCTTGAAAATTTTTGCAAAGATAAGGGTTTGGTTTGAGCTAGGGTTTCGTCCTTGTGGCTGGCTGCATTGCTGAGTATTTATAGAGGAAAATTGATGGCAAAAGGAGTGAAAAGATTGCTTATTGATCAGGCAAATATTTTCCAATAAAACAAATCAAATTTTGAAGAAAATATGATTTTCTCATCAATGCCATGGCTTGCAACGAATTTGGTAAGTGAATTGGGCTTTCTTGGACATTAAGAAAGATATAAATCCAACTTATTTGAAAGAAACTTAATTATATTTTATAATTTATTTTTGAATTAAATGTTGTAAAATTCAAATATAAATCATGAAATAGAAAATCACCAATGCCAAGCATTTATGGGTCAAGAATAACATCATGAACAAGTTTGGATCAAAAGATTATAGGCCCATTTGGAAAATTTTGCATTTTGACCAAAATGTCCTTTGTGCAATTGTCCAAAATCGCCTCAACTTTAATAGTGTATCTTGCTCAATTTTCCACATTTTGGGTGTTCTTGGACTTTGGAAAGCTCTAAGAGTCCTATAAACAATTTCTTTGGTCCCATCTCAATTGGAGTTACCATGCTCAATATATCTTCAAAACAAAAAGTTGACTTTTGTTGACTTTGAAATGACCAGAATGTTTTGAGCTATACCTCTCAAATGAAGCATTTTTGGACATTCTTGTGAGACATGAAGTTGTAGAGAATTGAATTTCCTTCAAAACAAGAGGTGGTGGAAAATTTCGAGAAAGTATGAGAAAGTTATGATCAACAAAGTTCAGCTTGACTTTTCACCAGAAACCCTAATTTAGAAAGTTTGACTTTTGAGCAAATCTTGAGTTTTCTTGATGAATCATGATCAACCCTTGATCAAATGATGAATGTAACTTCAAAATGAGGATGTTGACCAAAAATTAGAAGTTTTGATCAGATGTTAACCACAGCTTGACTTTTGTCCAATACAACCGATTTTCAACCATCCGAGCAATTGCTCGAGGAAACTTGACTGGAAGCTTGAAACTTGACATGGAGAATCTTGAAGCATATGAGGAGGCATGAAGACCATTGGAGATGTTGGAAATCCATCTTGACTTGAGAGATACCAAACCTAGTTTGGGTTGATTGTCTCAGAGAGAGTTTGTCCGATCAACTCGAGGAATCCTCGAGCATAGATGTATGAAATCTTTGAGTAGATGGAGGGCAAATTTTGGGGTATGATGCCCCTGCTCAATCTTCTTATATCGAGGGTTAGATTGACACGCTTGTCTTCAGCACCGGAGGTAGAAGATGATTGAACACCGAGTACACCGAAAATTTGCACTCGCCATTATCGATGATGCGGAACGGGCTTACGATGCCATTTGGAGAAGTTGGAGACTTCACGGGGAACCAGTCGCACGCTAGACTCGAGGTTGTTAATAGGAGACCGACGGAGATGGGCTTAAGATGCCATTTGGAAAGGTCGATGCCGGGAGTGAGTCATACGCTAGGCTCGTAGTCGCTCCTCGAACGAGAGGAGATGGGCTTAAGATGCCATCCTGAGGAGTCGACGTTAGACTTCGTGCTCATTTCGAATGAAGTTATTGGTTTGTATTGATTTTTAACCATATATGCATTCCAAAGTGAAGCATCGTTGATAAGTAGCTGAGATGGGCTTAAGATGCCATCCAAGGCAATCGAGTCGCACGCTAGACTCAGAGTCATGATAATAAGGGATCGAATAAATCTTCGCGATTACTCGAGAGGAATAGTATTTGGCAAAATGCGGATAGCTTCTGTTGTGCATCGGTGTCGATCCATTGCTCGTTATCGGAGGATAACCAGAGGCGGTCTTTCTGATAGTTTTCCGCCGATCTGGCTTAATCTCGGACCGCCTGTTCGGAGGACAACCAAAAGTGCGGTCTTGCGATAGTTTTCCGTCGATTCGGCTTAATCTCGACCAAATGCCGGAGGACAACCAAAAGGGTCTTGCGATAGTTTTCCGCCGGTTCGGGCTTAATCTCGACCGCTTTGCCGAAGGATCACACTGCTTTTTGGAGAAAACAAGAGAAAACTTTGATTAATATTGGTTAGTTTTATAAAGTATGATGCATGACAGTGTATATGAATGACATATGCATGAATTATGACTTTATGAGTAATGTATGAATGATAGATGTTGTGGTATTTCAAAACATATCCATCTCAAAGAAGATGCGGATGCTCTGTTTGAAGATTTCTGACTCCTGCTTGGGGAATTGAGTAGGTGGAAATCCCCGCTTTTGAAAGAGAAGAAGGATATCCGGGATTCCTCCGATGCACTATCTGACCAAGTCTTGGGCCTAGATATTGATGAGGAAGGTAGAGATTGAGAAGCTCGTTGTTGGAGATCTCACATATAGACTCTACTGAGGAGAATCTGGAAGGCGATTCGTTGGGGACTTTGTATGTAGATCCTGCTGAGAAAATTTAGGAAGCGCTCTATTGGGGACCTGAGTGTAGATCTCATCAAGAGCATTCATGGCCGAGTGACCGCGCTAGAAGAGTCCAAGTACGCTGTAATCTCAGCCGGGAATGAAGATAGTTTCTCCGATGCACTATCCGACCAAGCTTTGGTCCGATACGCCGGGGAAAAAGGAAAGGATCGAGATACTACGGATAAATACCTGACCGGGGTGAGGTGTTACCGCCGAGACCGATGTAACTTTGCTTAGTCGAGGAATTGCGGCTCGTGGATTCTTTGCTCGCCGGAAATTGTGTTAGAGTGACACCTTGCGTGGATCATGCTCCTGGGGACTATTTGTGACTTTCGCCATCTCAATTCCTCGGAGCCTAGTAAGTACTTTTTGTCCACTTTCGTATGTTTGTGATTAGATTCTTATTGTCAAGCGATAGTCATTCAAAACAAACGTTGGACTTATTGCAATAACAAATTGTAAAAAGAAAGAAGTATGCTTATTTGAAAGGTGGCGTGGCCAAGTAGTTTGTACACAAGAAAGGTAAAAGCTATGCGGAAACAACTTAAGTTCCAACTATGCTAGTACATATATTTCACTATCTCATCTCCTTGTCACAAGAGAAAGTGAGTAGATCGATCTTCATTTGAACCTTGAATGCCGAGAGTAGTCGGAAGTGTGATCCGAAGAGACATATTCGTATCGCTAAATCCCTAACTTTGCCTAGACCACTTTCGGTTTTCACCAATGATACCTTTTGCCCAAGCCGCCTTTTCGTGTTTTCGACTTGCCGTGTACATGTTTTGTATATATCCTTAACTTTGCCCGAACCTTTGGTTCAGATGCCCTTATTTTTGCCTAGGTTCGCCGACCCAGCGGGTCTTTATGTAGTATTTTTGACTATGTCCGCTCATGTGGTGTGGGAAGTCTTCACCATCCATGGTGCTAAGTATCATAGCTCCGCCAAAATACCGCCTTGACTACAAACGGTCCTCATAGGTGGGAGTCCATTTGCCCTGGATCACCTCGTGGAAGAATGATGCTTGACTACTAGATCACCGACTTGGTAGACTCCTTGTTTGACCTTCTTATTAAATGCTCCGATCATTCGATCGAAATCGCCCATGGCGGACGCGAGTCGCTTTTCATCAATCAAGATCGGTCAAGGCGAGTCCGAACCCAATCGCCTTCACCTAACTCGCCTGAGGACTCGTTGAGGTATCTCAACCTCGATGGGTAAGACGGCCCATACCGTGATACGAGAGAGGGAAGGTCCCGTTGATGTTCGTGGCTGAAAGCGATAACCATGAAGAGAAAATGATATCATCTCATGCCAATCCTGTACGCCACCGTCATTTTCTCAGATAATCTTCTTAATGTTCTTGTTGGCGGCTTCCACGCGGCTGCTCATCTTAGGCCGATATGGAGAGGAATTGTGATGCTTGATCTGAATTGCGCAGAGTTCAAAGGATCATCTTGTTGTTAAGATTGGAGCCTTATCTCGTGATAATCCTTTCTGGAGTGCCATACCGATGATAAGATTATGCTTGATGAATCGAGCCACTACATTCTTGGTAATGTATGCATACGAGGTCGCTTCTACCAATCGGGTAAAATAATCAATTGCCACAAGGATGAAACGATGTCCATTGGAAGTCGTGGGCATGATTTCCAATCATGTCAATGCCCTCATTGCAAAAGGCCACGGAGAAGAATATCTGTGAGGTACCGAGGTAATGCACTTTGTCGGCATATATCCAGCACTTGTGACAAGATCGATCGTAGCTGTGACAATCACCCCATGGTGGACCAATAGTAACTGTTCTCAAAATCTTCTTAGCTATGGTGTGTCCAATCGGAGGTACCAAATTCGCTTCGTAACTCTTCCATGATACGATTGCTATTTTCCTGTCCACAAACGGAGTAAGCACAAGTCGGGGTTGCGCTTTGTATAAGATGTTGTTGTTGAGAAAGAATTTGATGCGAATCTTCTCATGAACTTTATCATTGATGATGCCTCTGGATATTCCTCGAGTCTCAAGATACCTTTTCACGCCATAGTACCAAGGTTTCTCGTCCCAGATCAAGCTCATAACAATAACGGTTCGCCAAACTTCTCAATGATGATCCGGGAGCCCGTTGTCCCATCTAACCTTGAACATAGACGACATAGTAGCCAATGCGCCTGCAACCGATTCTCTTCTCGTGGAATATGATTGAAAGTGATCTCTTCAAAGTAGGAATCAAACTCGTAACATGCTCGATATGGAATGAGATTCGGATGCTTCGTGATCCCACCGCCTTAATCGATCATCACCAAAGCCGAGTCTCCATACACTTGTAAGAACTTGACTTAAGTCAATAGCTTTTGATACCTCGATGCACGCTCGACGGCCATGTTATTGTGCAACCGAAACATAATCTGCGGTGAAAGGCGATGTCCCTCCAGGGATGTAATGATGGCGCCAATGCCATTGCCAAGGCGTTTGAGGCTCCATCAAAGACCATGGTCCATCGGATCCTTGTTCGTGTCCTTCGTCTGGCCTCGGTTCTTCGCAATCAAGAATTAGTAAAACATCTTCCGAAATTGAACCGCATAGACCGATAGTCATCTACGCTTGATGAGCCAATGATCGCCACCACTTCCTTTGATCGCTCGAGAAGTGTACCGATGTCATATTCGTTAAGATCATTTGCCATCTTGCAATTCTTCCGAGAGAGCTGGTTTCTCAAATATGTATTTTATCGATCCATCTTGGAAATCAACAAGTAGTGTGAGACATATATCGCCTTAGTCACAGCAGCCCAAGCCAAAGCGTAAGTTTTCTCGAGTCAGTGAGTATCTTGTTTCACGTGTAAACGCTTTGCTAAGGTAGTATATTGCATGCTCTTTTCGACTGCACTCGCCATGTTGCCCCAACACACCCCATTGAGTTCTCTAACACCGCTACATGATAAGAGGTCTCCTTCTGCGGGCGGCATCTGGATGGGAGGATTCTGTAGGTACCTTGATTTTGTCAAAAGCGATCCGCAATCGCTGCCCATTCCACTACTTGATCTTTCTTTAGTAACAAGATTGGCTCACAAGCAGCGCTTAGGTGTGCAATGAATCTAGCGATGTAGTTCAATCGGCCCAAGAAACCTCTCGACCTCCTTCTCCTGTAAGGGAGCCGGCATCTCTTGAATAGCTTTAACCTTCGCAGGTCAACCTCAATACCTCTTCCACGACTACAAACCCTAGGAGTTTTCCGGATCCGACCCAAAGGTGCACTTGTTGGGATTAAGTCTCACTGCATTTCAATCTGGCCAAATAGTTTCGCAAATGATCTAGATGTTCTTCTTCACCTGCGGACCGAGCTATCATGTCGCCGACGACCTCTATCTCGTGATGAATCAGGTCATGAAATAATGTCACCATAGCACTGATAAGTGGCCTCGCGTTTCATCCGAACGGCATAACCTTGTAGCGTAGTGCCCCACTGTAACAAAAGTAGTCTTTTCCATGTTCGTGAGCCATTTTGATTCGTAACCGGAGAAACCATCCATGAAGGAGAAAACCATGCCGAGCGGTGTTGTCAACCGTAACATCAATACGAGGAAGGAAATCGCCTTTCTGACTCGCTTTGTTCGTATCTCCGAATCCACACACATTCGTACTTACCATCCTTCTTAGGTACGGTACCACATTTGCAACCCATCGGGATAGAAGTAACGGCTAGGAAACCGCATGAACCGCTTCATAACTTCGTTTTGATTTTCTCCGACATCTCGTGGCTATGCGACTAACCTTCCGCTTTCACCGAGAAAACCTTCTTTTGTTGGCAATCGTGTACCACAATATCAATGTCCAACCTCGCATGTCTTCGTATGACCAAGCAAAACCTCAATATAGTCTCGTAGCATCCGAACCAACTTTTCTTTAACACCTGCTCTCAAGACCCGCCCCTATCTTGATATCTTCGTCACAAGACCAAATTCACAACCTCAACTTGCTCGTGGTGGTCAGATAACTCGCCTTCTTGTCAGTAGCAACCGCAAGTTCTCCGGCACTTCACAATCTTCCTCACTTCGCCTTCGGCTTGGTAGATCGGATTATCAAGTCATATTTAGCACTAGCATAGTGTTATTAACTAGATTCGAGTGATTCGCAGTTGTATCACGGGGTGCGTAAGAAACACATAGCCTTTGAAGGGTGGTAAAGTAAAAGAAAGAAAACAAACAATTGAATGCAAAAGTCCAACGATTTATTGAATGAAAATACGCAATCAAGATAATAACTCGTGAACGAGCCATGATGCCCCGCAAGGCACTAGGCTTTCAAAGTTTATTGTTCAAAACATAAAGAAATACGAAAAGCAAAACAAAACAAGAGCAATTACTCCCGACTAAAGGAGATTGGTATGACGCCTTCGGTCTTCCAATTGTTGAGCCCATGATCCGGAGTGGAAGATCCACTTGCCGATGTCGTAAGTCGTGTCGCCGCTTCTATAGCATGGATTCCACTGCCGATGCGAAAGGAAGTTGCCGGCACGTTGCGATCATCTTCTGACCCTTGATGGTGAAGCCTAAACCAGCCTTGTCAAATTTGAAAGGAAGATCGGGAGTCAGTCCCCAAATAGTACTTTCTTCTTCAACAAGCACTGAGCATCTTTCAATGAGGCCATCCTAGGCGAACTTTAGCATCTTCAGAGGACGGAGAGTCACAGTATGACTGGGATTGTTTCAAAGCTTGACAGGAGTCTCAAGAATTCACCCTCCATCTCGAGATAGCGGAATGACCGTAGATGACCACTATATACTTCTTCACCACATAGGACAACCTTCCTTTCACCGTACTTCAGCCATGCAAGGTAGAGGTACCGCCCCATGTATCCAAGGGCGCCCAAGTAGGTAGTCGGACGGATGTCCATGACAAAGAAAGTGGAATCAAAAGTCCGGGAACCGACTTTAACAGCAGAGTGAGCTCTCCAAGTACGCGTAGAACCATCAAAAGCTCTCAAGATAATGTCACTGGTCTCGTAACCAACCTTCGACATCAAGCCGATCAAAAAAGCCTTCGTAGGATATTCAAGAGGTAACCGTGTCAACCAAAACATGAGATGGTAGTACCCTTGCATTCAACAGATGTGCAAGGCTTTGTTATGTTTCTTCCGAGGAGTCAAATCAAGATCGTAGAAGCCTAGACTGTTGTTGCAGCCTGCTAGCAATACAAACTCGAATTGATCGCAGTAGTGTCTTGGGCGCACATGAGCATTCTTCGAAACTTCACCAAGGCATTAGCATGAGCCTGAGCACAGAGCAGAGCAAGTGGAGATTTTGACTGAGTCTGCTCCACAACATTGTAATCACTCTTCTTGATAATCTTCTAATTTCCTCCATTTCTTGTTTGAGGTGTCTCAAGAACTTCCTTTGGTACGCCGAGCAGGATGAGTCACCGGTTCTTTCCTCTAGATGGGGATATTGGTGGAATAGCCGGAATGCGAAATGAGTCGCAGTGTTTTTGGAGGAGAGATCTGAGAGAATACCTTCCGGCTCGGTCACCTTACCGATCCGGTGATGTTGTCATGTCGTGAATAGAAACTTCAGCAGAAGATCTTAATAATCGAGGGTCTTGCTTGACGCCATGATAGTAAACATCACCCATAGTTCCAAGGGATAGCTTTGTCGAGGAATATGGAACCGTCTTGAGAAGTAATGATGAGAGGTGCCACTCTTGGCACAGGATCGCAGAGGAAATTCTTATCGTGTTAACATCAAGATAGTCTTCGTGGAAATCGTCACCCCATCCGGTCGCCTTTAACATCTTCAATAGGAATCTTGTAGCCTCGTGAACAAGGTATTTCACCATGTAATCATACTTTCCACTTGGCTGCCCCAAGGTATCCCACACGATGGTACAACTTCATTGCATTGTCAATTCAACTTAGACATTTCTTCACACACCGCACAGTGGTTTCGTAAATAGTATCTCACGGTTGTCCATCATGCACCGAACACGCCTTCTCAACCAAGCACAACCATCAAAAGATGGGCACCAACGACAATTCTCGGGCATCCCGGATTGACACCGCTTGCAACAAATTCTTCTTAATGTCATCGAGGAATGGTCAAGTCATCTATGTTGAAAACATAAGTATCGCCACCAACAAGATTGGAACCCTTGTCATGGTTAAGCATAGGCGCTGATCACATTCGAGTCTCAACAGAGGATCAAACTCAACTGCTTAGCTTCAATCATATCTTGAATCTTTTTCTTCAGAGCCCAACAATTGTCGTCGTGCCTGGCTATTGGAATGGTAAGCACACTTAGCATTAGGATTATATCGGAGAGGAAGTGTTGACATTCGAGGAGGATCCTCAAAGTAATCGTCACCGCTTTCAACATGTGTTGCAAGGCTTGCATAAAGGCATGTTGATCAGAACTCCTCGTGGCGCTGCTCGTTACGCTGTTGTCTCACCGAGGTTGTGCCGATGTAGGATCGAGATCACAACCCGCCCACAGATTTAGCGGTCGGACTTGGCTTTTTCCGACCATACACAAGATTAGCTTTTTACCACAAAAATCTTTCAAGATTCAAGATGTCTCTACATGAATCTTCCCACTCTTGATACCAGCCCACGCGCTACCACAAGATATACTCGGTGAATCCGGATGAAGAATTTCCAATCGATGATTGAAGAATGGGCCTGTGTTCCCATAAACATATCAACCAACTCCCTATTGGACAAGGGTGGTTGAACCTCGCTAAATCTCTCCACTCGAGCATACCCTTGAACTTTCACACGACCCATAGACATGCTTTGTAGTTGCATGCGAGTGGGTGTCAATTCAGATTGTACTCATATCGTCAGAGAAAGCATCAAGTCACCCAAGTACGAATATGGTCATTCTCTAGCCGATAGTACCATTCCAACCGGGTTCCGACAAACTCTCTTGAAAATAGTGCATCCACAACTTTCGCGTCATCGCAGTGGGATTGATCTTCTGGACATAGGACTTCAAAGCTTTGGGCAAGACATGCCATCATACTTGGCAAAAGTTGGAACTTTGAACTTGGGAGGAATCACAACACCAGAACAAGACTCGATCATCAAAGTTCAGCCCGACATCTTCAGTTTTCACAAGATTCAGACGGTCTTCAAGTTCTTTGTACTTGTCATCTTCATCGAGTGTTGGCTATAATCGAGTGGTCCTCTCCTCCTCTTTGGCTCACGCCACCTTCATCACCCTACCCTCGGTATGGACACTTCCTTCGAGAGCTCAATACGGCCGACCACCTTAGGACCCCTTGAAACGCTCTACCCATGTTGAGGAGACCAACAACCTTCTTCTTCATGTTGATGAGCTTCTTCAAATCTTCTTGGCCTTGGACCAAGTTGGTGAACATCCATTAAAAGCATTCTCGAGCTGGAGATCTTTGACATCTGCTCAAGAGCCATTTCGCTAAAATAAATAGCGAGCAAATGAGAAAACCAATCTCCAATGTACCGTGATGCAATGTTATGCTATGCTATGCAATGTTTATGCTAATGCAATGCAATGTTTTCAAGGACCTTAGAGATTTAAATTTGTTAAACAAGCAATGAACAAACATTTATTAGTACTTCTTTATTATTCTTTTTTTCTTTAAGTACAAGAGATAGTTCAAACAATAAAAGAAAACATAAACATCCTAAAGCTCTAAGTCTCCCATGGCGCTCTGGTGCCGATGTAGGCATTGATGCTTCGCCTGAAGTAGCTTTGTCAACTCTAACACTTTCTTCTCACTTGCATAGCATCGAGCTTCAAAGGTATCCTTTCTTCTTTAGTTGAATCCGGATCTCTTCAAGTCTTCAAAATCGTGAGGCATGTCGGGATGGAGAACAAGATAGGTACGCCACCTATAGCAACAGTTCCATAATTACCGTAAAACAAAGTGAATGGCATCATGAGGTTTTGAGCTCGAGCTCGCACCCATTTGAGGTAAGGTTCCCAAGGAATGGAGTTCGGTGCCCCAAAGTCTTGGTATCGCCTTCTTTACCATGCCCCAAGCATGTATAAACCTTCGCCGGTAATTCGAGATCGTGGTTGTAGTCGAACACAATATCTTGGAGAAGCATATCATGTGGACCATCTCTTCGAGCAAAACCAAACCGACGAGAGCTAGAGAAGGGTAAGTAATACCCTTATACCAAGTAGTGGTACATTAGGGAATCTCCACAACGCCAATGAATGTGAAGTCCTTTGAGAGAAAAGACTCCAACGGATATCCGAATGAGAGAGTGACATCAATCTTTGAGACCATCTCAACCTTTGTTCATTCTTCAAACTGATGGAGGAAGGTGAAATAAACCACCTTGAAAGTAACGGTATAACACATGAGAGTTCCTTGTCTCTTAGTAGTACGAGTGGAGAGAATGATGTCTCCAAGTAAAGTAGGCATCGGATTACGGTAAGGAACAACTTGATGGCATTGACATCTATGAATTGATCCGAGTTAGGAAATAGAACCAAACCATAAATTAGCAAGGCCACAATGTCTTCAAATGCATGGAAACTCATAACTTTGAGGAATTCTCGGCTCTTAATTAGAAACTTGGAAAGTAAACCCTTAACTCCACTTCTAGTTTCCCAATTGGCTTCAATATCCGAACGCTTAAGATGTAAGGTCGATGCGACGTCTTCGTACTAGGAACCTTTTCTAGACCGTGAATGGCATTTGGTCAAGAATAGGTACCCCAAGTAGCTTAGAGAACTCTTCTAAGGTAGGAACCAACCGATAACTGAAATGTAAAGCAATGGTGTTTCGGATCAAAGAACTAGAATAGACATGCATCATATCTTCTTCAAAACCGGAGATAACCAAATCAAGTAGATAACCATGTCTTTTGATGAACTCGAGCATGGTCGGAATTTCAAACCAATTTTGAGTTGAGAAGGATACCCATGAAGTTGATTCGATAGTCTTTCTAGAAGCCATAATCCCTACAAAACAGAGCAAAGATAAATCCCTAGGTCCTTGAAATAGTTAGAAATGATATGCAATGCGAATGATGTCATGATGTCATGTTTAGCACACACAAATTCACACAATGAGCCTAGGTTTAAGGCTTGCATGAGGTATAGGTGATTACCCCACCAAAAGTTTGAGTTGGTTCATCCCGTCCTATAATAGTAACCGGTTCTAGGAATCTCACATCACGATCTTTCTCGTAGGCGCTTATTTCAATACGACGCCAAGTGGTCGATCGAAATGTCCCAAAAGTCTAATCTCAATGAGCGTAGCATCGAGTATCAACCAACCCTCGGTCTACACCAAAGCCGCCATCTCACTACCTTCTAATGGCCAAGATGGGTCAATTAAGGTTCTAAAAGTTTAGTTAGCGCTTGATGACACCACGCAAGCCAAATACTATCTTCAACTTGGGAATGAAGAGTATCGGACAACCAAAGTGTCACGCTAACGTAGCCATCATGTTGACCGCTTAGTTATACGCCTAACGGTCGTAATGATCTAATGCTACTTACCTAAAAGGAAACCCGATCCGGTGTAGGATCCCCAACAATATAATACCCAAGCAACCCTTAAAGATAAAGCATACAAGTCAAACAAAAGCAATAAAGGTTATCTAGAAATCCCTAAGGCAATTCTCTCTTTAGGTGTTTCAGCAGAGTCGCCAGCCTGTGATACGGTGAACTCGACTTTGTATTTTTGTATCCAAATGTGCGGATAGCAAGAGTCGCCACCGACTTTTATTTTTATCCAATTAAGGGAAGGTAAAAGTACGTAAAAAGACCTTCGTTAGATTCTCGAGTTCGGGAGAATGGTTATGAAAAGGAAGGTATTAGCACCCTTTCCATCCGTAGTTATTCTACGGGCTCTTAGTTGCTCTAGATTACCTTTTAAAATTGCTTTCTGGTGTTTGACAAAATGTTTTGAAAGAGGCATTTCGCTTTGACTTTGTAATGACTCATGTAGGAGTGTATACAAAGTGTTCGGAAATGTTTCGCTTTGAAAAGAGTTTGAACTTTGAAAAGAGTGTGGGTGAAAAGCATTTGATAGAGCAAGCAACTAAAAGACTTATTTACCCACCCGTAATTGGTCGCTTTTTGTACTTACTCCTTTAGAATAGCGCTAGCCATACCATTAGTTAGTAGGTAGCTCCATCGCTGGATGTAAGCGGACATTCAAGGGACATCGGATGGTCATAGAAGGCAACTTGTAGGAAGTATCCTAGCACATTCGAATGGACTATCATCATTTTTTCGTAGGCGACAATCGAGGGTCAAGATCATGTATTCGGAGGCGACATCGTGGGTCTATGATCTTTGTATCGAAGTGACTATGATGATTTGTTTGGAAGGCAACGTGTAGAATACCTCTACGCTCGAGGGACATGACCATTTGAATCGAAAAGGCATCGAGAGAGAATTACCCTAAGGGGTGCGTGTGTGAAAGAAGTGTGTTGATTTCAGAATATGTTATCTTGAAATTAGTGTGCTATGTCCAATTTTAGTCTTGCCATACACGCCTAGTTACTAGCAATTGATAAGGGTGCGGAAAGTAAAATGCGGAATGTAAAGGTGCGGAAAGATAAATCCTACGCTATTACATGGCTTTGGGGCAGATACATGATTTAAAATGCGGAAAATAAAATCCTAATTAAAACTATTACAACCCATAAACAGTTACATTATTGGAAAAATAAAATGATAAAATAATAAAGAGAAAATCGTCTGAATCGGATCAACCTGTACAAAAAGAAGAAATCGGAAAATGCAATATGAATCGAACAAGAGAAAAAGTGTTAGAAAAATGCAAATTTTAATATGAGAAAATTAATATATGCTGGAAATAAGATAAATAAGTTAAAATAATTTTTTGGGATTTTTTAGAAAAGATTTAATAATTAAAATGCAATTTATAATGATTTAAATGCTAAAATAAAAATAAAAATAAATATGCATGCAAAAAGATATTTTTAAATCTATTAAATTAAATAAAGGTTTTTATGACAATAATGCAAAAAGAATATTATATTTTGGTAATTTTTTAATGCTGAAATAAAATGTGGAAGTTAATTAAAATAGATGCAAAAATATTAAAAATAAGAAAAATATGAAAATATTGCAAAGTTTGTAAAAGAAAACGAAACTGGCCCTGGAGTGGATCGAACAGAGGACCCTGAGGTGAAAACTTGAGATTGCTTGCATCTACCACTACACCACATTGCACTTGGTGTCATGGAAAAACAAACAACCGTTTGTAAACGAACGCGTGTCATGGAAATTGAATCAAACCAAGTCAGCGTATGTGGACCCCAGGTTGAACGCGTGAGCCAATCGAAACACACCATTATGCCACGCCTGAGTCAAACATTCCACACCGGAGTCCACGCCGGAGCTAGGGCTCCGGTCATCGTCTCCGACAGCCTATCCACCTGAAAACCCTGCAAAATGCATTAATCGAAACGAAATAAAAGCCCAGATCGATTAATTCGATCCTTGCGAGCACGATGGTGCTATCCTCGTGTCCTGAAACGGCCTGTAATCTATGTTTCGAAACTCACAGCCCTAAAAGCCCTAACAATGGCAAGCCCTAACGCTCAAGCTCACATGTAATGGTTCAAACATGATCGATATGCATCCCAGTTCAAATAACACACAAAAATTGTTAGCAACGCATGTATTTATAAATTCGATTTCATGAAAAATACCAAATCGGAATTGATGTAGAGCCCGATTCTGGACGGATTGGCTTTGAGCAAGAGTTGATTCTGAATCCTGGAAACCTTCTGAGCACGATGGAATGGATGGTTTGGGCTGAGAAGGGCTGGATTTTGAAATTCGAATTTTCAAGTTTCTTGAAAATTTTTGCAAAGATAAGGGTTTGGTTTGAGCTAGGTTTCGTCTGTGTTGGCCGCATTATTTAGTATTTATAGAGGAAAATGGATGGCAAAAGGAGTGAAAAAGATTGCTTATTGATTGTGCAAATATTTTCCAATAAAAACAAATCAAATTTTGAAGAAAATATGATTTTCTCATCAATGCCATGGCTTGCACGAATTTGGTAAGTGTATTGGGCTTTCTTGGACATTAAGAAAGATATAAATCCAACTTATTTGAAAAAGAAACTTAATTTTCATATTTTACATAATTTATTTTTGAATTAAATGTTGTAAAATTCAAATATAAATCATGAAAATAGAAAATCACCAATGCCAAGCATTTATGGGTCAAGAATAACATCATGAACAAGTTTGGATCAAAAGATTATAGGCCCATTTGGAAAATTTTGCATTTTGACCAAAATGTCCTTTTGCATTGTCCAAAATCGCCCAACTTCTGAATAGTGTATCTTGCTCAATTTTCCACATTTTGGGTGTTCTTGGACTTTTGAAAGCTCTAAGAGTCCTCTAAACAATGTCTTTGGTCCCATCTCAATTGGAGTTATGCTCAATATATCTTCAAAACAAAAGTTGACTTTTGTTGACTTTGAAAATGACCGTAATGTTTTGAGCTATACCTCTCAAATGAAGCATTTTTGGACATTCTTGTGAGACATGAAGTTGTAGAGAATTGAATTTCCTTCAAAACAAGAGGTGGTGGAAAAATTTGAGAAAGTATGAGAAAGTTATGATCAACAAAGTTCATTGACTTTTCACCTAGAAACCCTAATTTAGAAAGTTTGACTTTTGAGCAACTCTTGAGTTTTCTTGATGAATCATGATCAACCCTTGATCAAATGATGAATGTAACTTCAAAATGAGGATGTTGACCAAAATTAGAAGTTTTGACCGTATGTTGACCACTTGACTTTTGTCCAATACAACCGATTTTCAACCATCCGAGCAATTGCTCGAGGAAACTTGACTTGTGAAGCTTGAAACTTGACATGGAGAATCTTTGAAGCATATGAGGAGGCATGAAGACCATTGAGATGTTAGAATCCATCTTGACTTGAGAGATACCAAACCCTAGTTTGGGTTGATTGTCTAGGAGAGAGTTTGTCCGATCAACTCGAGGAACTTGAGCATAGATGTATGAAATCTTTTGAGTAGATGGAGGGCAAATTTTGGGGTATGACATGGCTAAGAAGATTTTGAGAACGGGTTACTATTGGTCCACCATGAAGCTGATTGTCACCGCTATGCTCGATCTTGTCACAAGTGCCGACGATGCAGTATAAAGTGCACGCATTCTCCAAAGACTCAATGTTCTAACACCTTGGCCTTTTGCAATGTGGGCATTGACATTATTGGATAAATTAAGCCCACAGCTTCCAATGGACATCGCTTCATCCTTGTGGCAATAGATTATTTCACCAAGGGTAGAAGCAATTTCAGATGCATCCTTATAAGAATGTTTGGCTCGATTCGTCAAGCATAATCTTATATGTCGGTATGGCACCCCGAAAGGATTATCAGATAACGGTTCCAATCTCAACAATAAGATGATCACCGAACTCGCACGCAATTCAAGATCAAGCATCACAATTCTTCTCCATATCGGCCTAAGATGAACGCAGTTGGAAGCCGCCAATAAGAACATTAAGAAGATTATACAGAAGATGACAGTGACTTACAAAGATTGGCATGAAATGTTACCATTTGCTCTTCATGGTTATCGCACTACAGCACGAACATCAACAGGGGCAACCCCTTCTCTTGTATACGGTATGGAAGCCGTCTTACCCATCGAGGTTCAGATACCCTCAACCAGAGTCCTCCAAGACGCAGAGTTAGGTGAAGACGATTGGGTTCGCTCGCCTGACCGCATTAACTTGATTGATGAGAAACGACTCGCGTCCATCTGCCATGGACAAATTTATCAGAAACGAATGATCAGAGCATTTAACAAGAAGGTCAAACACCGAGTCTACCAAGTTGGTGACCTAGTAGTCAAGCGCATCATTCTCCCACAAGGTGATCCCAGGGGCAAATGGACTCCCACCTACGAGGGACCATTTGTAGTCAAGACAGTATTTTCCGGAGCTATGATACTTAGCACCATGGATGGTGAAGACTTCCCACACCCTGTGAACGCAGACATAGTCAAAAAATACTACGCATAAAAGAGACCCGCTAGGTCGATTTAACCTAGGCAAAAATAAGGCATCCCAAGAACCAAAAGGTTCGGGCAAAAATAAAGGATATATACAAAACATGTACACCCGGCAAGTCGAAAACCTGAAAAGGCGGCTTGGGCAAAAAAGGGTATCCCGGTAGACTGAAAACCCGAAAGGGCGGTCTAGGCAAAAGTTAGATTTGCATAACTATGTCTCTTCCATCACCGCCGAGACCACCGTCAGCATTCAAGGTTCAAATGGCGAAGATCAGTCCACTCACTTTCTACCGACAAAGAAGAGATGAGATAGTCGAAATGTATGAGTACTAGCATAGTTGGAACTTAACGAGATTGTTTCATAGTCGCTTTTAACTTTCTTGTGTACAAACCTTGGCCATACGCCACATTTCAAATGAATGCAAGTTCTTTCTCTTACAATTTTCACGTTGTTGTTTGTAATAAGCCCAACGTTTGCTTTAAATGACTATACGCATTTGACAATAAGAATCTAATCACAAACATACTAAAAGTGAACATACAAAAGTACTTACTACAGTTCCGTGAATTGGGACGACGACGAAAGTCACCAAAACATTCCCCACGAGCATGATCCCACAAAGGTGTCACTCACCACAAACCTCCCCATCGGAATATATGTTGGTCCCCGAGCCGTGATCCCACTCAACTAAGCCGGATTACATCTGTCTCCAAGAAGTAACATTTCGTCCCCGACCAAGATATTTATCCCCATCGGACATCTCTCATTCCCTTCTTTTTTTCCCCAGCGGCGGTATCCAGACTCGAGACTTGGTCAGATAGCGCACCGAGGAAACTACATCTTCATCTCCCACCAAAGATCACAACGATCCCGACTCCACCGGTCTCCCTAACTATCAATTGCTCCAATGAGATCTACACTCAATCCCCGAGAGCACCTCCTAAATTTCCTCAGCAGGATCTACATACAAGGTCCCCAACGAATCGCCTCCCAGATTCTCCTCAGCATGATCTATATATGAGATCTCCAACAACGAGCCTCTCAACTCTACCTTCCTCAACAATATCTAGGCCCAAGACTTGGTCGATAGTACATCGGAGGAATCCAGGATATCGTTCTCCTTCAAAATGGATTCTCACCCACTCAATCCCCTAAACAGAGTCGAATTCAAACAGAGCATCCGATCTTCTTCAAGATGGATATGTTTTGAAATACCACAACATCTATCATTCATATACATCATGCATCATACTTTGTATAAAACTAACCAATATTCTATCAAAGTTCCTCTTGTTTTCCAAAACAGTAATACTACTGACGCAAACAGTCCAGATTAAGCCCGAATCGACGGAAAACTATCTCGAAAGACCGCCTTGGTTGTCCTCCGACGACTGGTCCAGGATTAAGCCCCGAATCGACGGGAAAACTATCTGAAAGACCGCCCTTGATTGTCCTCCGACGACTGGTCCAGGATTAAGCCCCGAATCGACGGGAAAACTATCCGAGAGACCGCCCGTTATCCTCCGATAACAGTGCAATGGATCAACACCCGATGCACAACAGGGAAGATATCCACACTTTGCCAAATTACTATCCCTCAGTAATCAGCACGAAGATCTATTCTCAATCCTTCTTATTATCAACAAAGAACTATAGAGTCCATGACGACTCGCCGTTCTGATGGCATCTTAAGCCCATCTCCGACTACTTATCAACATTTCTCCGCTGAATGTGCATATTTGGTTAAAAAATCAATACAAATCAAATAACTTCATTCAAAGATGAGCACGAAGTCTAACGCATACGACTCCTCCTGATGGCATCTTAAGCCCATCTCCATGCTCCTTCCAACGCTCACAGAGCTAGCGACGGCCACCTCAAAGATCGATCTTTCTAGATGGCATCTTAAGCCCATCCCCGCCGCTTATCCTATCAACAATCTCAAGTCTAGCGACGACTCATTCCCAAATAAGTCTACAACTCTTCCAAATGGCATCTAAGCCCATTCCCGCATCATCCACCAACAATGAGTGCAAATGTATTGAGTGTTCAATCATCTTCACCTGTCACAAAGACAAGCGTGTCAATCTAACCTCCAGTACAAGAAGATTGAACAGGGCAGCCATACCCAATTTGCCTCCATCTACTCAAGAGATCCCATACATCCACACTCTAGGATTCCTCAAGAGTTGATCGACAAACTCTCCTGCACAATCAACCCAAATTAGGTTTGGTATCTCTCAAGTCAAGATGAACTTCCAACATCTCCAATGGCCTTCATGCCTCCTCATGCTTCAAAGATTCTCCATGTCAAGTTTCAAGCTCACAAGTCAAGTTTCGCATAATTGCTCGATGGTTGAAAATCAACAGATTGACAAAAGTCAACTGTGGTCAACATACATCAAACTTCATAATTTTTGGTCAACATCCTCATTTGAAGTTACATTCATCATTTGATCAAGGGTTGATCATGATTCATCAAGAAAACTCAAGATTTGCTCAAAAGTCAAACTTTCTAAATTAGGGTTTCTAGGTGAAAAGTCAACAACTTTGATGATCATAACTTTCTCATACTTTCTCAAATTTTTCCACCACCTCTTGTTTTGAAGGAAATTCAATTTCTATAACTTCATGTCTCACAAGAATATCCAAAAATGCTTCATTTGAGAGGTATAGCTCAAAACATTACTGTGTCATTTTCAAAGTCAACAAAAGTCAACTTTTGCTTTGAAGATATATTGAGCATGGTAACTCCAATTGAGATGAGACCAAAAGGTTGGTTAGAGGACTCTTAGAGCTTCCAAAAGTCCAAGAACACTCAAAATGTGGAAAATTGAGCAAGTTACACCATTCACAAGTTCAATTTTGAAAGAATGCACAAAGAGAAATACTCCTAAAATCAAAACTTTGCAAATGGGCCTACTTTTTCTTCATCCTAACTTATTCCTCATGCAATTAGGAATGTCCAAGCCCAATGCCACGAATTTTTTATTTATTTTCATATTTAATTTGGAATTTATTCATTTAAATACAAATTAAATTGAAAATAAAGTATAAAATCCAAATGCAAATTTGATTTTTATTTCTTCTTGTGATCCAATCAAATCATTAAAAGCCAACAATTTGAAATTGATCAATATGGCAAGATTAGATTGAAATTGACCAAAGTTTGAAGATTTGATTTTGCAAAATCAAATTTGATTATCATTGATTATTGATCAATTTTTCAAAACAATGCCAAATCCATCCAAGATTTATACCGATGCATACCACATGAAAGAGAACAAAAATTGCCTTAGAAACCCTATTCTCAAACCGAAAAGCCGTGGCAAGCAAGCTATTGGCAAACTTACTTCAAATTGCCAATCGATTTTGAGGTGTCCAACACATTCCTTGATATCTCCGTAATCAATTCGCACCTTTACTTTGCCAAAAACATCGTAATCGTGAAAACAAATTGGTTTGTTCTTGAATTTTCAAATTTCGAATTCATTCATTCATGCATTATTAACTCGATTTGATGTTGTTTTGTGTTTAGTGATGTGTTTGCAAACGGGCAAGCCAATTGAATTTCCATGGCCTCGAATCGTGTTACACCATGATTAGGGTTTCTTAATAGGAAAAATTGGACAATACTATGCCGGTTCGGAATGCTTCAGGAATCGAACCATGGTCTTGATGTCATTTATATTATGTATGCTGGTTTTGATTTGCCAGGCTCAGAAGCGAGCAAAAGCCGACGCTATCTTTCAAAAATTCAAAGGTTGAAGACGAAGCGCGAAAGGATGAAGCCGAGAGCGACGCGGTAAATTCCATTCAATCCGCTTCCAAACAGAGCTGCTGGTTCGATGGCAAGGAGTGGGTTTCAAGGTTTGAAGGTGTCCTCGCCCATCCTCGCCTGTATAACTTATTTTTACAAGTTTGCAAAACCTCATATTTTCTATTTTTCATTTTATTTAATATTTTGCATCTATTTAATCTTTCATATTTTTATTTATGCATTAAAATTCATCAAAAATGTTTTCCTTTTGCATTTATTTTCTAAAATCTTTATTTGATTTAATAAATTAAAAACATATTTTTGCATGCATATTTATTTTTATTTGTAATTTTGCATTTAAATCATTGTTAATTAGTTTTTAATTATTAAATTGCATCTAAAAATCCCAAAAATTATCTTAGTATATTTACATTATTTCCAGATGTCATATTTTTTCCAATTTAAAATTTGCATTTTTCCTAACATTTCCTCTTATTTCGATTTCATCATATTTTCCGATTTCTCATTCGCTTGCTGTGTTCTTCCAATTCGGACATTTCTTTACTATTTTCATTTTATTTTCCAATAATGTAATCTGATATGGGATGTAATAGTTTAATTTAGGATTTTATTTTCAGATTTTAAATTATGTATCTGCCCTAAAGCCTTGTAATAGCGTAGACATTTACCTTTCCGCACTTTACATTCCGCATTTTAATTTCCGCACCCTATAAATTGCTAGTAATTAGGCGGTATGGCAAGACTAAAATTGAACATAGCCCACTAATTTTCAAGATAAAATATCTGAAATCAACACACTTTTCACACACGCACCCTTAGGGTAATTCTCTCTGCCTTTGCGAATTCAAATGGTCATGTCCTCGAACGTAGAGGTATTCTAGCACCGCTTTCCAAACAAATCATCATAGTCCCTTCGATACAAAGATCATAAGACCCACGATGTCGCCTCCGAATACGTGATCTTGACCCGATTGTCGCCACGAAAAATGATGATAGTCCCTTCGAATGTGCTAGGATACTTCCTACAAGTTGCTTTCTATGACCATCCGATGTCCCTTCGAATGTCCCGCTTACATCCAACGAATGGAGCTACCTACTAACTAATGGTATGGCTAGCGTTATTCTAAAGGAACATAGAAGTACAACAAAATGAACAATTCTGAGTGGGTAAATAAGTCTTTTAGTTGCTTGCTCTAAACCAAATGCTTTTCACACCACACACTCTTTTTTCAAAGTTCAAATTCTTTTTCAAAAAACGAAACATTTCCGAACACTTTGTATACACTCCTACATGAGTCATTACAAAGTCAAAGCGAGATGCCTTTTTTCAAAACATCTTTGTCAAACACACAGAAAGCAATTTTAAAAAGTGATCTAGAGCAACTAAGAGCCCGTAGATAACTACGGATGGAAAGGGTGCTAATACCTTTTCATAACCATTCTCCGCACTCGTAATCTAACGAAGGTCTTTTTCTCTACTTTACCTTCCCTTAATTGATAAAAATAAAAGTCGGTGGCGACTCTGCTATCCGCACATTTGGATACAAAAATCCTACAAAGTCGCTTCACAGACATAAACATCAAGAGGCATTTGAGAAGATCAAGACTTACCTGATGCACCTCCTATCCCGCACCCCTTCTAAAGATAGGCCAATGCGATCGATATCTCGCTCTAATGTAACTATAGGTAGTATGTTGGCTCAGAAAACGAAGATGGCCGAAAGAGCCATCCATTATATTAGTAGGGTCTTAAATAAAGCAGAGACTAGGTACAATAGTATAGAAAACTATGTCTCTCGCCATATTTCTCTTGTACAAAACTCAAGTATTATATTAACCTGTTGATGTCTATGTTTCATCTCACTTTGATGTTATTAAACATATAGTTGTCAAAACCAATCATGCACAAGCAGATTGGTAAATGGGCTTTAGCACTAATCGAATATAATTTGGCCTTCAAGCCTTTACAGCTATGAAAGGACAAAGTTGTTTCGATTTCATTGTTGACTAATCCGTGAATGAAAACTGCATTAGATTATGTTGAGATCCAGCCATGGAAATTATATTTCGATGGGTCAACACATCAAAATGGAAGTGGTGTTGAGTATGTATTATTTCTCTGAAGGAATTCCAACAAAACTCAAGTACAGTTGAAGGCCCTCATTGTTCGAACAATGAAGCGAGTATGAAGCATTGATTGCCGGACTGAAGCTTTGTTGAATTCGGCAACCGAGTCGAAATTAGAGGAGATTCAGAGTTAGTCATTAAACAAATAACCAAAGAATACAAGTGTATCAAAGAAAATTTGATCATGTATTTTGTTATTGCTAATAGATTAATCAAGAAATTTGAATATGTGGATTTAAAACATATTCCTAGAGTTGATAATCAAGAAGCAAATGACTTGGCTCAAATAGCTTCAGGATATAGGATATCAAAAGAAAACTCCAATACCGTAGAAACAAGAGGTAGAATAATGGCTACTAAGTTATCACCTTTAGACTTAGAGAATTCGAAATTGGGTTATGCAGGCCAGGAAGAATTCAAAGTATTAAGCATAGATGCTTTAGCAGACACGGATTGGCGGAATCCCATAGTAAATTATTTGAGAGATCCTTCAGTGAGTACAGAGAGAAAGGTCAAATACAGAGCATTATCTTATGTGTTAATAGGAAATGAATTGTTTAAGAAAACCCCAGAGGGACTATTACTCAAGTGTTTAGGGGAAAACAAAGCGTATCTAGCCTTGTCCAATGTGCACAGTGGGGCATGTGGGGCACATCAAGCAGGTCACAAAATGAAGTGGCTTTTTTTCAGATACGGAATGTATTGGCCCACTATGCTCAAAGACTGTATAGAATTCGCCAAAGGTTGCGAAGAATGCCAAATTCATGCAGGCATTCAACATGCTCCAGCAAGCGAATTACATTCGATTGTTAAACCTTGGCCTTTTAGAGGATGGGCATTAGATCTAATTGGTGAAATTCGACCAACATCATCTAAAGGACAAAAATATATTCTTGTGGGTATAGTGTAATACGGTGAACTGACTTTGTAGGATTTTTGTATCCAAATGTGCGGATAGCAAGAGTCGCCACCGACTTTTATTTTTATCCAATTAAGGGAAGGTAAAAGTAACAGAAAAAGACCTTCGTTAGATTCTGAGTACGGGAGAATGGTTATGAAAAGGGAAGGTATTAGCACCCCTTTCCATCCGTAGTTATCTACGGCTCTTAGTTGCTCTAGATCACTTTTAAAATTGCTCGTGTGTTTGACAAAGATGTTTTGAAAAGGCATTTCGCTTTGACTTTGTAATGACTCATGTAGGAGTGTATACAAAGTGTTCGAAATGTTTTGTTTTGAAAAGAATTTGAACTTCAAAAAGTGTGTGGTGTGAAAAGCATTTGGTTTAGAGCAAGCAACTAAAAGACTTATTTACCCACCAGAATTGGTCATTTTGTTGTACTTTACGTTCCTTTGGAATAGCTAGCCATACCATTAGTTAGTAGGTAGCTCCATTCGTTGGATGTAAGCGGACATTCAAGGGACATCGGATGGTCATAGAAAGCAACTTGTAGGAAGTATCCTAGCACATTCGAAGGACTATCATCATTTTTCGAGGCGACAATCGAGGGTCAAGATCACGTATTCGGAGGCGACATCGTGGGTCTTATGATCTTTGTATCAAGGGACTATGATGATTTGTTTGAAGGCAACGGTGCTAGAATACCCCACGCTCGAGGGACATGACCATTTTGAATTCATAAGGCAACGAGAGAGAATTACCCTAAGGGGTGCGTGTGTGAAAGAAGTGTGTTGATTTCAGATATTTTATCTTGAAAATTAGTGGGCTATGTTCAATTTTAGTCTTGCCATACACGCCTAATTACTAGCAATTTATAGGGTGCGGAAATTAAAATGCGGAATGTAAAGTGCGGAAAGGTAAATGTCCTACGCTATTACAAGGCTTTGGGGAGACATAATTTAAAATACGGAAAATAAAATCCTAAATTAAACTATTACATCCCATATACAGCTACATTATTGGAAAATAAAATGAAAATAGTAAAGAAATGTCCGAATTGGAAGAACTCGTGAAACGAATGAGAAATCTAAAATATGATGAAATCGAAATAAGAGGAAATGTTAGGAAAATGCAAATTTTAAATTGGAAAAATATGACATGCTGGAAATAATGTAAATATACTAAGATAATTTTTGGGATTTTTAGATGCAATTTAATAATTAAAACTAATTAACAATGATTTAAATGCAAAATTACAAATAAAATAAATATGCATGCAAAATATGTTTTTAATTTATTAAATCAAATAAAGATTTTCTGAAAATAAATGCAAAAGGAAAACATTTTTGATGAATTTTAATGCATAAATAAAAATATGAAAAGAAATTAAAATAGATGCAAAATATTAAATAAAATAGAAAATAGAAAATATGAGGTTTTGCAAACTTGTAAAATAAGTGTCCGAGCTGGATCGAATCGAGGACACTAGCTTCAAACCTTGAAAACCCACCCTTGCCATCCGAACCAACGCGCCATCGCTTGGAAACGGATTGAATGGAATTTACACGCCGCCTCTCGGCTTCATCGCCGCCAAGCTTCGCCTTCAACCTTTGAATTTTTGAAAGATAGCGCCGGCTTTTGCTCGACGCCATGTGCCCCGCAAAATCAAAACACAAAGATACATAATATAAATGACATCCAAGACCATGGTTCGATTCCTTGAAGCATTCCAACACGATGGCATAGGTCTTATTGTCCAATTTTTCCTATTAAGGGAAACCCTAATTGCTCACGAAACCCTAATCATGGTGTAACACGATTCGTGCCATGGAAATTCAATTGGCTTGCCCGTAAAGTTTGCAAACACATCACTAAACACAAAACAACATCAAATCGAGTTAATAATGCATGAATGAATGAATTAAATTTGAAAATTCAAGAACAAACCAATTTCGCCACGATTCGATGTTTTTGGCAAAGTAAAGGTCCGAATTGATTCTCGAGATGTCAAGGAATGTGATGGACACCTCAAAATCGATTGAAAACGGCCGAAGTAGGGCTAATAGCTTGCTTGCCACGGCTTTTTCAGTTTGAGAATAGGGTTTCTAAGGCAATTTTTCGCTCTTTCATGTGGTATGCATCGTATAAGTACCGATGGATTTGGCATTGTTTCGGAAAGAATTGATCAATAATCAATGATAATCAAATTTGATTTTTGCAAAAATCAAATCTTCAAACTTTGGTCAATTTCAATCTAATCTTGCCATATTGATCCAATTTCGAAATTGCTGGCTTTTAATGAATTGATTGGATCACAAAGAAGAAATAAAATCAAATTTGCATTTAATTTGATTTTATACCTTATTTTTCAATTTAATTTGTATTTAAATGAATAAATTCCAAATTAAATATGAAAATAAAATAAAAATTTGTGGCATTGGGCTTGGACATTCCTAATTGCATGAGGAATAAGTTAGGTGAAGAAAAGTAGGCCCATTTGCAAAGTTTTTGATTTTAGAGTATTTCTCTTTGTGCATTCTTTCAAAATTGCCCAACTTGTGAATGGTGTAACTTGCTCAATTTTCCACATTTTGAGTGTTCTTGGACTTTTGGAAAGCTCTAAGAGTCCTCTAACCAACCTTTTGGTCTCATCTCAATTGAGTTACCATGCTCAATATATATTCAAAGCAAAAGTTGACTTTTGTTGACTTTGAAAATGACCTAATGTTTTGAGCTATACCTCTCAAATGAAGCATTTTTGACATTCTTGTGACACATGAAGTTGTAGAGAATTGAATTTCCTTCAAAACAAGAGGTGGTGGAAAATTTCGAGAAAGTATGAGAAAGTTATGATCACCAAAGTTGACTTTTCACCTAGAAACCCTAATTTAGAAAGTTTGACTTTTGAGCAAATCTTAAGTTTTCTTGATGAATCATGATCAACCCTTGATCAAATGATGAATGTAACTTTAAAATGAGGATGTTGACCAAAAATTATGAAGTTTGACTGTATGTTGACCACAGTTGACTTTTTGTCCAATACAACTGATTTTCAACCATCTGAGCAATTGTCTGAGGAAACTTGACTTGTGAGGCTTGAAACTTGACATGGAGAATCTTTGAAGCATATGAGGAGGCATGAAGGCCATTGGAGATGTTGGAAGTTCATCTTGACTTGAGAGATACCAAACCCTAATTTGGGTTGATTGTCTAGAGAGAGTTTGTCCGATCAACTCTTGGGAATCTAGAGTGTGGATGTATGGGATCTCTTGAGTAGATGGAGGGAAAATTTTGGGGTATGACATATAGACTATTTCACAAAATGGGTTGAAGCAATTCCTTTAGTGAATGCGACCAAGAAGCTATTATAGAATTTATCCGTAGCAAATCATTTACAGGTTGGGATACCGTAGTATCACAATGATCAAGGTTCAATTTTCACAAGACTAAAATGCAAGATTTCGCACAAGAAATGGGATTCAAGTTGCTTACGCCAACACCTTATTATGCCCAAGCAAATGGTAAAGTAGAAGCCAATAAAGTCATAATAGGTTTGATAAAGAAACATGTAGGTCGAAACCAAAAATTGGCATAAAACCCCGACTAAGCTCTATGGCGTGCAACATCTCCTAAAGAGGCAACGAATACTACTCCGTTTCGACTTACATTTGGACACGACGCAGTGTTACCAGTCGAAATACATCTACAATCAGTCAGAATCCAAAGACAAAATGAAATACCAGTTGACCAATATTGGGAAATGATGATGAATGAGTTAGTAGATGTAGATGAAGATAGGTTACATGCTTTGGAAGTTATGAGAAGACAGAAAGAGAGAGTAGCTAGAGCATATAATAAAAGAGTTAGAAACAAGGCATTCTCAACTAATGATCTGGTATGGAAAGTCATTTTACCTATGGATAAAAAGAACAGATTCTTGGGTAAATGGTCACCCGATTGGGAGAGACCTTTTCGTGTTTTGAAAACATTTTCGAATAATGCTTATGAAATAGAGGAGTTAGTAAGATAGGAGAATCTTAAAAGTAAATGGGAAATACTTAAAAGGTATAAACCATACTTGCAAGAGATTCGAATTACTTCAGAATAATTAGATGCTGGGATAAATAGAGCCAAGAGAGTATTACATAAATACCAAAATAAGTTATGTTCGAATTACAGGAATACATAGAAAGAATCTTTAACATTTCCAGGAAGTAAAAGGAGCATCTCGTACTAGCCTAGCGAGTTTGCTTTTGCATAAATTAATTTTACATTGAGAAGAATTTCTCATGCTTTCGAGCTCTTTAATTTCTTGGTTTATCCCTTCAGCTACCTTCATTTGTTGGAGACTTTGTGTGACCAGATTTTCAAGCCCTTGGTCATCAACAGACTTCAGAGTTGTTTTCAAAGTTGTTTGTTCATTTTTTGCATCCTCAATCTTCTGTCTGAGCTCTTCAATCTGAGATTCCCAAAACAAGATAGATCGATCCAAAATGTCATGCCTATTTTTGGCTTGGTTTTTTGCAAACTCTAAAGCTTTTGCTTGTTCAGTAAGCTTTGAATTCTGGTCATACGCTTTAGATAAAGCTTCTTGCTTGGTTCGAAGTTTAGCCTCGATACCATGTGTCCTGATATATGCAGTGTTGACTTCATCAAGTAAGATTTGCAGATCATATATAGTCTCAGCCACGTCAGATGGACAAATACTGAGGTCTATTTGAGACAGCAAATTCTTCATCGAAAAATAGGCTCCAGGATTATCTTTTAAGATAGTGAAGAGATCAGCCTGAAGGATAGTTTTGTTAACCTCCTGAAGAAGTTGGTCAAGAGAATTGAGAGGGACATCCTCTTTCGATTGGTTTGAATCTTCAGATTGAGTTTTGCTCGAAGAGGAACCCCGTTGGGCTAACATCAACTTGAGGTACTTTAGGGGATTATTTTTCTTCATCTCCTCTTTTTGTTCTTCAGATAAGGTTGAAGGGATTGGTTTGGAAAAAACAGTTCCAACAGGAACAAGAACTTCCACCTCTACTTGCATCCCATCATCCTCAGCTTCTACTTGCACCTCCTCATTGTCATCTTCTTGCATCCCCTCATCTTCAACACCATCTGCAAAGTAATGGCTCACGATTTGTCGTCTTCTTCGATTGATCGCTGAAGTGTACCTTTTGGAGAAGAGTCATGAATGTTGATGACAGAATTTCGATCCTCGCTTGTTCATCGCCCGAGGTCCTTTGCCAATGGGGAGAGGTTGCTCGTTGATCTAAGACTTCAGCCAATGGAGGCGAAGTTGTCGATCCGTGGCTTTTAGCTCCCACGGGTAGCAGAGATGAGCCTTTGTTCAAAACGCTTTATTGGAGCCTGTTGAGGAGAAGCCGTAGTTTTTGGCTTTGGATGTTGAGGGATCACGTAAGGGGCACTGCATTAAGATAAGGAGTCGATAGAAGAATGTTATATAACTTATCAAGAAAAAGCATCAAAGTAAAAATTTACCTTCGCCCATCGGTTGTGTTACTACCAATTTGCTCGAGACTATATTCTTCAAGATGGAGATTTCAAGGGCCTTTGATTTTGACTTGGGAGCATTAGGAATTTTCAGATTGATGGTTTGAGAAGCTTCACCAGATTGTTTGGTCTTCTTCTTTTCCTTTTGCTTGAGAGGCGAAACATCTTCTTCTTTCTCCGATTCATTTTATGGTTGAGCATCATCATGTTTTCGTTTCTTGGGAGATTTGGGGGTGCCACTGCTCAAGATGTGAAGAAGACAATTAGTCAATTTAATGTAATTTCGACAATAATAAAGAAGTAAGTAAAGTATTACTTTTTTCTTCTTCTTCTTTAAAGTATCATCTTCTTTGACAGGATGATTTTCAGTGGTGGTTGTTGCCTTCAAAGTTGAAGTTGAGCCTACTTTAGGCACAACTTTTTCTTTCTTCAAAGATTTTAGATCAACAGCTGAAAAGAAGTTTGAAACAGTTAAGTTAAAACAACATAAAAATATATAAAGGAACTTCGATTTTTCTTCAGTTCCGCACCTTCGCCTTTTCGAGATGTAATAGACATGGCTGACAAGTCATAGCGAAGGTGCCCTCTGAAATTGTACAAATCATGTTTTGCCCACGTTACCCTATGGGCAGGTTTTTTGGCATCATTTTCGCAGTTGCGAAAAATCTCCCTAAAATATAACCACCCAGGGTATGGGGAAAAAAGGCCAAAGCCAGCTCTGAAGTAGGTAAATTTGGACATCGAACCTTTGAAAGTTGTTTTTCAAATTTTTCTTTCAAAGTTTTTGCTGCGTCACAAACAGTTCGATGTATATCCATAGGGTTATAGACAATTTCAAAGTATTTTTGAAAGGCTCGAATTTCCTTGACGTGAGTGAGTCTACCTTTTTTGAAGTTTTCCTGCACAATGGAAAAAGTTGTTGTCAATTGCTGTTGAATTTCGATGGTGTTGAACATATTATTCGAATAATAGTTCGTCCACCAGGTGTAAATATATATATATATATATATATATATATATATATATATATATATATATAGATATATTGTGATTTATTGTATTTATTGGATTGTTGGCGGGGTGTAAGACCTTGAGATAGAAAATATATTAGATTAATTAAATAGTAACTGTTTTGGACTGGACCAGCATCTGGCCCACGTCTATTAAGGTCCAATTCAGTGGGCATTAAGGAACCGGAGACCCATATGTCCATAACCGCTAGGGACGTCCCACGTGCGTGTTAGGGCCACGTGACCGACGATTACTTAACCGTCACCACGCCCTCCGAGAATAAAGGGCCAACCGCCCCTTATATCTCAGAGCTGCAACCAGGGAGAAGACCACATACTGGACTTCTTGCTCACGCAAGTTTTGGTAGTCCCTTAGTGGGCTTCGCTGAAGCAGCCCACCGTTAGCTGGAAATTTCGATTGGGTAAATTGGCAGAAATAAATAATATTTCATATCCACCTGGAAAAGAAGTCAATATTAATTATTGGTGGATAAATATAAGACCTTTTTTGTTCTGAAAAAGGGTTCTTCGATTGCCAGTGATAGATAATATTTCGATTAGAAATCCTTAGTGTTTAAAATATGAGGAAATTCCTTTGGTGAATATGCCAGCATTGGAACGGTCCAAACAGAGGATTAAATCGAAATTCAAGTGGATATAGAATTCGAATTTCAAAAAGACTAAGGGTTCGAAATTTAAAAAGAAGCGCCATTTTGGAGGACGCGTGGAAGTCAGTGAACGAAGGAGGTTTGCATGCTTCAAACGTGGCGCAAGAATAAAGTAAGACCGTTAGGGTCAATACACTATAAATAGGTGTTTTTATGTTCAGATTTGTGTGTTCGTTTTATGTACTAAAAATTCTCAAACACTCAAACTACCGTAACTGAAGGGAAACGAGTCAAGGAGACAAAATGTACGTTATGAACATCATGATTTTTTACAATTTAAATACAAGTTCTTTTATATTCATTTCCAGTTTACTGCACTTTTATTCTTAGAGTCTTTCGATTGCCTCCCATGTCCTTATTTTACTTGCCTTTAAACACATTTATTTCTTCAGAAACTGCACTTTTACTTTTACCTTTTCGTTCAAAGCATTTTACGTGTCCAGAAACTTTTATCTTTTAAAGAATCTTTATCCTTACATTCAATTATCAATATTCAAGTTTAAATTCGAAGTCTTTCTTTATACAGTCAGTATATTTAGATTATTGAGATAATGAGTTTGAACATAGGAATCAAATATGACATGTGTCCTAGGATCAATCTAGTCGATCCGCAAGTAACCAATAGTAATTAGTAAAAATTGGAAGACTAGCGGTTGTTTACCAGAAATCAATGTAAACACCCACTGACTGGACCTTGGCCCAACGCTGGGGGTTATAAATACCCTCTCATTCGAGAGGGTCAGGTATTCTTTCATTCACTCTCAACTTTTCTACTTGCTTTCTCCTCTCGCCTTTTCTCACTTTGGCATCGGAGTATCTTGTAGGTACCCCCGCCATCTTTCTCCAACCACAACAGCAACTTGGCCCATCGACGATCCTCCTAATCAGGTACGATCAGTAATTATATGTTGTATATAATTAAAATAATAAGAAATATAGTAAATTAAAATGTGTAGAGATTTTAAGGGGAGGTAATTGCATGAGAGTAAATGATGATATATGAGGAGAAACAGAGTAAGGGATCATCCATGTTGCTTGACATGCACAAAGAGAAGCAGTTATGTACTCTGCTTCACACGACGATAGTGTCACTATTGGTTCTTTTCTCGAACTCCAAGCAACTGATGTATCACCTAGCATAAACGCATAACCAGTTGTGGATTTTAAATCCTCGGCATCAGTACACCAAATTGAATTGGTGTAGTCCACTAACTTGCATTCTTTTCTTTTATCATTTGCAAGAAAAAAAATGTCATAGTCGAGAGTTCCTTTTAGATACCTTAGTATCCTCTTTGTCGCTGCTACATATGATACATTTGGCTTCTGCATGAATATACTTATCATACCTACATTGTATGCTAAGTCAGGCCTTGTGTGACAAAGGTACCTTAATGACCCAATAATTCTTCTGTATTGGATTGGATCGACATCATCTTCATCTAAATTTTTCAATAGTTACAGTCTTGGTTCAGCAGGCTTCGAAGTCGAGTTGCATTCTTACATCTCAAATCTCTTGAGAATTTCACTTACATATCTTCTTTGATGCATCATCAAACCTCTACTACTCTTGTAGATTTCTATGCCAAGGAAAAATGAGATGTCTCCCAGATCTGACATTTCAAATTCCTTGCTGAGGTCGCCTTTGAAATCTTTGATCTCTTTCTTATAGCTACCTATTATCAACAAGTAACCGACATAAAGACATAGTCTAAGCAATTTACGCTTGCTTCTTATATATACTCCATACTCATTTTCATACTTCAAAAATTCCTTCTCTCTTAGGAAACTATCTATCTTCTTATTTCGAGCACTTCAAACTTGTTTAGGTACATACATAGCTTTATGCAGCAAGTACACATTTCTCTCTTTGCCTTGTTTCACAAACCCAACTGATTGTGTAGTATAAACTTCTACGTCTAAGGGGCCATTTAGGAAAGCACACCTCTCGTGCATCTGACATATGTGCTAACTGCTCATTTATGTTAGACCAATAATCAACCTGATTATTTTGATCCTAGCAACAGGTGCAAAAACTACATCAAAGTCGATTTCCTATTTCTAAATAAATCCTTTCGCCACAAGTCTTTCCCTGTGTCAAGTTACTTCACCTATGAGATTCAACTTCACCTTACATACCCACATGACATCAATGTTCTTCTTTTCAAATCCGATCTTTGAAATTTAGATGGCCAAGTCGATAATGTCATATCCGTTAATCCCTGTGAGTTGTAGTCCAAAGACACTTGTGCTCCATCATATTTAGTTTGATCTTGAAGGTTCTATTTTGATACATAGGAGCCTTCAAGATTAACCTTCATCTTGCTTTGACAACTCTCATCATCTTGTATTTGATCGACACTTTATAACTCTTTTCACCAACCGCCTATAGTAAGAAAATTGCTCTTCATGTCCGGTATGTACAACACATTGAAATTATCGACCTTTACCATATTCCTCATAATCGTAACATTTATAATACATGTATCTGCTAGAGTATTGTCATTTGAGAATTTCACCATGTTCTTGATTGAGGGCTTGTTTTTACAAACTAATCTTTCTTTCCAGACATGTGAGATGAGCATCATGAGTCCAAGTACCATTGTTCGTTGAATCTCTTCATCTCTTGTTGTCACCATCAATATCATCCTTCTTCTTCATGCTTTGTAGCTTTGCAACATTTTCTTGATTCTTTCGCTTTTATGGACAATCACTAGAATAGTGACCATATTTTTGACAATCAAACACCGAATGTGACTCTTAGTATGGTATTTTGACCATATTTCCTTAATCTCCATCACCTCTTTGGTTGCCTTGGTATGGGTCTCTTCTCCGATTCGATGCAATTCCTTCATGCTAGTCTCTCTACTACCAAATTAGTGTAGCCTCCTATATATTTGTTGTCGAACCACTTTCATTTTGCTTTATTTTCTCTTGCTTATTGTGCCTGCAAAGCCAGATCATTCTTCGACTTTCCTGCAGCTCTTTCAACCATTCTTTGCTCATGATATTCTAGCATCCTTTGAAGCTCTTCTTTTGTCAATATCGACAAAATCTTCTATTCTTCTACGGCTACAACCACGTGGTCGAACTTTAGAGCCTTGACCTCAAGATCTTTACAACAATTGATCTTGTTATCAATATTTCTCCATATACCTTAATTTGAGTGAATTTCTTAACCCACCCCATAAGGGGTGGGCGCATCCCCTATGAAAAACCCAAAATACCCTTCACAAAACCAGAAATTTATTTCTGGTACGCACCATTTTCTGTAATTCTTGAGTAAAATCGGAAATTTACTTATGGTTTGCTACCGGAAATAAACTTCCGGTGTTGTGCATGATAGTATGAAGGAAAACCTATCTATAAGCAATATCTTTTGAATTTATAATTGTTATTCAAATTAAAATCATGCAATTTTTAAATCGATTTAAAGCCAAAAAATATGATCCAAACTAAATTTTATAATAATAGTATTCATAAAACATATTCGGTATAATACAAAATAAAAAAAAGCAAAGTCAAAATACAACCAAAATAAACTACAACGTATGGAGGAGCCGACCTATCACCCTCGAGGCGTTCCTCCGCTGCCTCCTGTAGATCAGGGCACCCTAAGCCTCTGCCAAGATGGCCTCCAAAACTCCTCTGACATTGGACCCGTTAGAAAATATCCCTCTGTCGATGCCATCCCTAGTAAGCTCCATGATACAGCGGCACTTAGGCAGACGTCCTGGGCATGATCCCTCGTCGCCTGCTCCTTCTCCAGGATCTCCTGATGAGCCGACCTGAGTGGGTCCCTTGGAGCCTCCCATATCAGGTATGGATGAGAAATCTTGAAGTACCATAATATGTAACCAAACATGCAACTCTAGTCGTCTGGAGCCACGATACTCCTGGCCTCCCTAGGGACGAGATGACTCTCAAGATCAGCAAAAATCTCATCCATCTCGCTCCTCTTCACAATCGGAGGAATAGATAAAAAGGATGTCGAGGAATCGTTGAGTATACCCGAATCGACGATCACCGCTGGTATATAGGCAGCGCTTCGAGTACCACATGCCAACCAACCTCAGAACAGAGAAACCTCATCAAAAGCGATCGCCTCGCAATGGTCGGTGTAGGCACTAAAGTGGATGTCCTCATGCACAACTGTCCAAGTAAACCCGATACACAAGTGTCACCCAGCTGCCTCGAGTGGCTCATATGCATGCACGAGACATCGCTGATAACCGCCAAGAAATGTCCATCCCGAATCTGTGGGGAGGTTGTAGGATGCATCCCTAAATATCAAAATTATATCGCTTAGTTTCAAAATCAAAAATTAAAAACGAAGCTAAGAGAAATTTTTATACCATCAAAAGAGTCATGTTGTCATGATCTACCTCGCCTTCCACCTAGTTTTCTCCGCCAACTTGGTATACAAGTAAACTAGTAGTAGCCCCGCCCACCCATCGACCGCCTAAATCAAAGAAAGAACTGAGGTACATGACGCGCAGTAGGTGGCACCGTGTCCACAAATATCCGGGTCCCAACAAGATACAAGAGGTATGCTCATGGCATTCTTCCGTGAAGTGTAACCTACTCGAGATCACCATCAATCGCAGAGCACGCGAACCTCATCATCAAAACAGCTTCATTAGCTATACTCACGTGGTTTCCACGTATTATCAACCTCAGGACCTCCTCCACAGTAACCCCCAGCCTCTCAACACACATCTCAATCGCCTCGTCCTTCTCTAACTTCTCATGATCCAGAAACCGTCCTTAGATCACCAGTTGAAGCATACAAGCGACGTCATCGAGTATAATCGTCATCTCCCCGTGTGATAGATGAAACGAAGACGTCTCCTCGTGCCACCTCTCTACAAAAGCGTTGGTCATCTCCCAGTTGATCACGCTATATCCACAGAGGGTCAAGTCTCTCAACCCTATAGTCAGCAGTAGATCATAAAACCATGGCTCGACATGGGGAGTTAGCTTGCTGATCTTCCTCCCATGGTTGATGACCTTTAGTGTATCCCGATCCTGCAAGGAAAAACACACTGTTAGAATTCATAATATTATTCATAATATAACATAATTAATAAATGAAACATAAATGTAAATTTCGTACCTCTTCATCCCATAAATGTCTAGCGACATGGGTGAGATAATGCGCGAGCACGGATAAGTCAGAAGGCCCCCCTCCAAAGACCTGAGGGACCTCCGTACGCCGGCCCTCTCAGTAGTTGGTGTCGCTGGCTCGTACTAGTACCGATGTATTGGGTGTGAGGTGTAGGATCGTCTCACCTCAGACGGACCCGCCTATGTAGTAGATGTGGATCCTGTCTCATAAATCATTGGTGGTGAGGATGGTGACGATGTGCGTCTACGGTATGACGGAGGTGGAGAGGGATGGACTGAGACTCGCCGCTATGGAGGAAGAAGAAGGTGTAGAATTAGAAGGAGTAGGTGCCTCGACATAGCATGTCCTAATGTCGACGGAGTCTGTGGCCTCGAGTCCCTGAGACCGCCCGACTCTCTCTCAACAAAGAAGCATGTTGGTAACCGGTCATGCCTCAAACGATCGCCTCACTCGTATATCTTCAGAAGCAAGACCAAACGTTAGCATATGACTAGACTCACAGGAGGAAAAATGAAAAAAATTATGCAGAAAGATACCCGAAATTTATTTCCGATTTTGTTCATCACATGAAACCGGAAATAAACATCTGATTTCCTCTGTGAAACAGAACAACGGAAACCACCAACCCAAACTCCAAAATGCCTCAAAATAAACGGATTGATCGTCAAAAAGAGTTTGCAAATAGTATTATAATGACCCCTAATGATGTAAACTACAAAAAACAACACATTTCAAGCCCTATTTCACCAGTTTCAATTGATTTTACATAAACTCTAAAATAAATCACTTACTTGATCGATTGAGATTTGGTTGTTGCTTGAATGATTGAAATTTGGTTGTTGCTTGATGATTTGTGTTGACTGCTTGAGAGAAAAAATAATTTTGATAAGAAGGGTTTTGGGAGAGTTTTGAAAATGTTTTTGTTATGGAGAGGGGAAAGGTTCGCCGATATAAATCCATCAATATATCGAAATTTTATTTCGTAGCATGTCGAAGTAAATATCCGTTTTCACCCAAATTGAATTTCATTGAATAGATGTTAACTAAGTTTATTTTATCCCAAGGCAAAATGGAATTTCAGAGTGGCTAAGAAGGACATGGGTGGATTAAGAAAATCACTAGTTTCATAACCCTAGTGAAGAAATTAGTTATTCTTTCACTTTTTCCATCTGAATCAATTCATATGTTCTTTACTAAGTTTGTAACCTCACCTCTTTCACATTTTGTGCACCTCCAAAAGACTTTTCCATAATTTCTTAAATTTCTTCCAAAGATTCTACATCACTCACTTTTTCAAAATTACCTGGACTCACACATTGATGAATTATAAAGAGAGTTTTATAATTCTTCTTCTTCAATTCTTTGCGTGTTGCCTCTTATTCATTCGTTACATATTCTTCATATATGAAATACATATATTAATTGTCAAATATATCAAAAAAGTCAAATTTTCTTATAATTTTCTCAAATATCTAAAAAAATAATATTTCCTATAGATCATAGACATTATGCAAGTGTCATGAAGCCAGAACCATACAATTCTTCCATCTATATTTTAGTCTCCAAGGAAAAATGTTATGATTCTTGAAAATCATATTGGCTAGCTGAGAGTCTCACTCTATCCCAAATGATTGCCACCTTTTCTTATAAGTAATCTCAATGGCCAACAATACTCTAATAAGATCAACATGCAGAGCAATAGTGATACCTTTAAAGCAAAATTATCCAACGTAGAAGGAAATGTGTCTATATAAATTCCTCCACGGGTAGCAGGGCTTGAGCTACCAAGGAAAGCTTCATCAATGTTACATCTAACTCAATAAGCTTTAAGAGTGACAAAAACTTCATTAATCCTAGAGCGTTGGGAGGTTGAACCTTAACCCTGAAATATTTAAGAATTTGAAATTTCTCCATATAAGAGGAGACAAAAGACTTTGTATGATTACCAAAATCTATGAAATTAATTTATTAGAAACTTCTCCGGCTCCTAGTCACCATAGTTATAGAATGATGCCTTGTATTAGGTGGAAATAAAATAAGCTTATTTTTATTCATTTTGTTATGGAAAGAAAGAAAGAAAGAAAAGTAGATGTACGTTAAGTGGTTAACATCAAAATATTCTCTTAAATATTTAAATATACAAATTATATTCTTATAATTTGTTTATTAAATTTTAAATGTATCAATGTGAAACATTCCTTTCTTTTTAAATCAGAATCAACATAAAAGTTGAATGTGTTTTATTGTGCATATTAAATAGATAAACTCTCCCAAACATATTTGTTTTCGGGGACAATTGTTGATTCAAAAACAAATGAGTTTGTTAAGATAACATAATATATATCAAACATGTAACAAACTCAACTAATAAGATTCAAAATTTAAAATTTAGTCAAATCTCTAAGAATTTGTTTGTGAGCTTAGAAGGGAATGTGGATATTATCCCTCATCAATACAGTCATTGATAAAAATAACAAACATAATAAACATGATGTTTCTCAAAATTAATGACACAGTATACAGATATTATTAACAAATTACATGAAAATGTATCAAATGATAAGTTTAGGTGGAGCATAGTTTATACAGGCTCAGAAGGTTTCTCTTGTATGGTCCAGCCATAATTGCTACAGCATAAGAGTAAATAGAGTAACCTGAACCACCTATCTTTCCAAAATGATTGGCACTGCCTTATTTTGATTTTTGCTATCCGCCAGTACCGTCACACCCCTACACATCGAATAATACAGTATAAATGCAAAGAATAGTCAGGCATCGAACAAACAGATCCTCCTTAGGAAAGAGGAAATTTTCAGCATAGTTGACATTAAAAAAGATCACAGCATTTAGATGATCATCTGATCCAATTATAAAAATGCCAATATATTAAGAGGAAAATTATATATATGAACCTAAGCTTTTTTCAGCCTACTAGGCTAATATTTTGGGTCAACAGCTTTTGAGTTTTGACACATGACAAACTAAACAACCTAAACAACAATAACAAAGAGCCTTAAAAAACTACCCGCGGTGAAATCTAGCAGAGCAAAAGATAGAAATCAGGTCACATAGATAACGCTTCAGATATTCAATTCTAGACGTGAGGAATGGTGTTGAAAGTCCGCATTTGATGTGATATGGCTTGAAGAATTGTTTATAAGAGGGAAACATATTTCATCTTACCAACCCCGCTTTTGGGTGATTGTTAGACCTAACTCACCGACCCCACTTAGTGGGATAAGGCTCGTTGTCATTGTGTTGTTGTTGTTACTTGTTAGACCTAACCCAAATTCTAAGATAAATATTCAACATCTATCACATCAAAGGAATAACATACTACCATAGTAACAAGTTATCACATTTAAGTTTTCCAAAGGCATGTCTCATACCTATCTAAACAGCTAAAACATGTGTCGAATTCTTCAACTTAAGCTAAATATAACATTTCATCTATGTACTTGTGCGCTTATTTATAAACTAGTTATGTAAATGAGATTAAAAGCAAAGTGAGGACAAATACCTAACCAGTGGCTTGCAACAACTCCCTTTGTGCATTCTCTTTAATCCTTCTCTCAAGCTCGGGCCTGAAATGCCTGATAAGTCCCTGCACTGGCCACGCAGCAGCATCACCTAACGCGCAGATTGTGTGCCCTTCAATTTGCTTAGTCACCTCCTGAAGCATATCAATTTCTTCTAGCTTGGCATTCCCAACTTTCATTCTTTCCATGATCGTCCAAAGCCACCCTGTTCCCTCCCTGCATGGTGTGCATTGCCCACAGCTTTCATGCTTGTAGAAGTACGAGAGCCTTGCAATGGCATCCACAACATCAGTAGACTTATCCATGACAATCACAGCAGCAGTCCCCAAACCTGTCTGGGCAGCCTTCAACGCATCATAATCCATCAGAACATCATCACATACATTTTTGAATCAGTGGAACTGATGATCCTCCTGGAATCACAGCAAGTAAATTGTCCCATCCTCCTCTAACACCTCCACAGTGCCTCTCAATCAACTCCTTCAATGGTATACTCATTTCTTCCTCAAATGTGCAAGGCTTGTTCACATGTCCTGACACACAAAACAACTTTGTCCCAGAGTTGTTCTTCCTGCAAAACTTGCAAACCATTCTGGCCCGCTTAAAATGGTTGGAGAGACAGCTACGGTTTCAACATTTGTGACAGTGGTGGGACAACCATACAACCCAGCATTGGCTGGGAAAGGAGGCTTCAATCTTGGTTTACCTTGCTTCCCTTCAAGGCTCTCCAAGAGAGCAGTTTCCTCACCGCAAATATAAGCTCCAGCACCATAGTGTATATGAACCTCGAAATCATAGCCTGAGCCACAAGCATTCTTACCCAATAAACCAGCTGCATAAGCCTCTTTCCTAGCCTTTTCAAGATTCAAACGCTCATTTACATATTCACCCCTGATGTAGATGTAAGCAGCACTAGCCTCATTCCCACTCCAGCAATTAAGCAACCTTCAAGCAACTTATGTGGGTCATGACGATAATTTCCTGTCCTTGCAAGTACCCGGTTCACTTTCATCCGCATTAACAACAAGGTAAGAAGGGCGGCCATCAGATACTTTTGGCATAAACGACCATTTGAGGCCAGAAGGAAAACCAGCACCACCACGACCACGGAGACCAGACTTCTTCATTTCATTAACAATCCAATCAGTACCCTTAGTCACCAAATCTTTAGTCCGATGCCAATCACCTCTTTTCATGGCACCTTTCAGGAAAGGATCATGTATCCCATACAAGTTGGTAAAAATCCTGTCCTCATCCTTAAGCCCACCGAAATGGGTTTTCTCAGGAGGTGGAGGTGGTGGTGGAGGCTGCGGTGTAGTTGCAGTTGAAGCACCCTGAGTGCTAAATAATCTATAACCAATACCCAACTTTTCACTACGTTGTTGAGCCAACACCGCCCTCTTTAAAGAAAGAATGCCTCTCATGGTTACCCTACCTGACAATAATTTCAAGATTTAAACAAACAACAACATCAACAAAACAAATTATGCCAATTGCGCCACGATCCCAGATTTAAACAAACAACAACAAAACAAAACAATTTTACAACTATCAAGATTTCAACACAATAATTTATGCATTAAATTTGCAACCTAACATAAAATTTGGGAAAATTATCGAAACCCTAGAAAGAATGAAAAGCGAATCTACAAATCCAAATCCAGGAAGAAATCAACTACGGTTCATATTAAAATGCACATGAATTCCAACCATCACTGTGTTCATACCAAAAATCAAATGAAAACGAAAAACTAAAACAAAAAAAACATGATTTTTGAGGTTGAAAGTAAATTAAGATAAATGGGTATTGATTTAGAATAAGAAGAACATGAAAACGAGAGAAATAGAATTTGAAGAGACATGACATACCGGAAAACGTAGTACTAGATCGGAGCAGCTTATGTTGTTTTAGCTGTTGTTGTTGTTCTAGTTTCGTTTTTTTCGATTTACTTATATTAATGTTGGGTTGTTTGAACTTTGGGCTTTTGTTTATCCACGTTGCATTTTAGAAAAACAGATTGCTGAGACTTCAATGCAGAAAATGATGTATACAGTTTTTTTTTATTGAGAAAAATAATTAAAATATATTCTTTGATGGATAAAATATTTAACATAAACAACAATCTCGATTTAAAAAATAAGTATATTAATAAAGAGTTAGAAAATAATACCATCTAATAAAAAATTATTATTTAATAATGTCAAATAATTTTATTTAAAAATAATAGTATTTTTAATATAATAAATTTTAAAAAATTACTAATTATAAAATTTTAGTATTGAAGTTTTTTTTGTTTATTCTAGTCGGAAAAAATATTTGAGTTTTTTAATGTTTACTTTAAATTTAAAATATGGATAATTTCATTATTATATTGACTAATGATATAAAATCAAACTACCACATTATCCGTCCTTGTTATTTTGGAGTTGTTTTAAAAAAATAATAATAAAGATTTTGTTCATTTTTTATTTATAATACAACAACTGTGCTTCAGTCTTATATAACCGACTGGTTATAGATTAATTTTCACATAATGTTTTATCTAATAACATATAATGTTTTTTTAATAATTTTTGTTAGGTTTTGTTCGAGAATTTGGAAGGGAGTCGAAGAGATGAGGGTTTTTGAGAAAAAAATTAATATAGAAAAATCTTTGATATTTAAAAAAAACAAATGTATAGATAATAAAAGAGTATTTTTAATTATTTATATTTTTAATTTTCAAAATACTATAACAACATATTTTATATTTGAAAAGTTTGTTTGAGTCTTCCAAACCCATCAAAATCTTTTCTCCAATATAATTTTTGTTTCATCGAATAATGGAGATTTTGTGTTATGACTAAAACAAAATTCTCCAAAACGTTCTCAATAAAAAAAAATTAATTTTTTTCTTATATCCTTTCATTTTTCAAAGTTCTTCCTTTTCTGTCCCTCCAAACTTCCAAACAAGGTACTAGGTTATGTTTGGATTTGAGATGTGATGGAATGAAATGGAGTGGTAACTAAAGATATTGTTTGAATTTATAAATAAATGGTGGAATGAAATGGAACATAATAAGTAACGAGATTTCATCCAATTCTTTATTGTTTGCTACAGTACATCTTATTTGCCGTGTATGTGATGAGTGAGAAAATTTTAATAAATAACCAAACATTGGAGTGAGATTTATATTTTATTTAATTCTGCTTCATTTTGTTCTGCTATGCTCCATCAATACTGCTGGAAGTAATTCTTTGTGTCAAAAATATTTGATTTCATTTGTTTTGGGAGTGTGGAAACAATTTGTTACACACATATTTATTTTAGATTTAGATAGATTTGATTTAGATCTAAAATAGAAAAGATTTGATTTAGCTCCAAAATAGGTATTTTAGCTTCTATAGTTTTAGGCATTAGCTAACCTGAATCTATAAATAAAGGGAGTAACCCTTATTTTTGTAATCAACTCATTCACAGTATTTTACAGTTGCAAATTGAATAATAAAGTTTTCCACAGTTTGTGGGCAGAGAGTAACTCTGCAGAAAATCATTGTTCTTTTTTCTTTCTTTTATATTTTTTATTGTTATTGTGTGTTGATATCAATCTTGTTCATCAACATTGGTAAAAATTCATCATAGATATTGGTGGATTTCCAACATCTATATCAAGGGAAGAAGAAGAAAATCAATGACGATGAATTCCGCTAACGGAAATTTTCCAGCAAGTCTCTCAATTCTTAAAGGAGATAACTATAAGAATTGGTGCAAACAAGTGAAGGTTATATTCGGTTTTCAAGATCTTCGGGATCTTGTGAAATATGGAGTAGAACTACTTGATGAAAGAGCTTCATAAGCGGAGGAAGTGAAATACAAAGAATTAAATAAGAAAGAATTACAAAACCCTCTTTATAATTTATCAATGTGTCAGCCCAGACAATTTTGAAAAGGTTAGTGATGTAGAATATGCAAAAAAAAAGCTTGGGAGATTCTCAAGAAATCATTTGGAGACGCTGAGAAGGTGAAAGAGGTGAGGTTACAAACTCACAAAAGAACGTACAAATTGTTTCATATGGAAGATAGTGAAAGTATATCTGATTATTGGATAGACGTTAACAATAAGAGATGTTGTTTCGAAGATCCTAAGATCTTTGATTTCGAAGTTCGACTATGTGGTAGTTGCCATAGAAGAGTTGAAGGATATATTAACCTTGTCGAAGGAAGAGCTTCTATGGACACTTGAATCTTATGGACAAAGGATGATGAAAGAGATGCAGGAAAATCAAAGAGTGATGTGGCTTTGCAGGCTCATTCAGCAAAAGACATGAAAGGCAAAGGAAAGTGGTTCAACAACAAAGGTAGAGGTGGCTACAATAATTCACCTGGTAAAAGAAACCAGAACGAAGAAAACATATCGAATCAAAGAAGACCACAATACCAAGGCAACAAAAGAAGTGGTGTTAGAGGTAGAGGGAGAGGTGGTGGTCGAAAGCTTGATAAAAGTCACATACAATGTTATAATTGTCAGAAGTATGGTCACTATTCAAGTAATTATCCAGAGAAGCAAAGGAATCGGGAAATTGATGCAAATTTTGCAACGTATGAAGAAGAAGAGATGTTGCTTATAGTCACAACAAAAGATGAAGAAAAATTCAAGGATTAATGGTACTTGGATTCAGGATGTTCATCACACATGTCTGGAAGGAAAGATTGGTTTGTCAATCTAAAACCCTCAATGAAGAACATGGTGAAATTTGCTAATGACAATACTCTAGCAACTGAAGGTATTGGAGAAGTTTTGATTATGTGGAAATATGGAAAAAGGTCAATAATTTTGAATGTGTTATACATTTCAAGCATGAAGAGCAACTTGCTTAGCATAGGGCAGTTGGTTGAAAAGAATTACAAAATGACGGTCGAAGACAAGATTATGAGAGTCGTCGACGCAAATGGAAGATTAATCTTGAAGGCCCTTATGTCTCAGAATAGAACCTTCAAGATCGAACTTAATGTGATGGAGCATCAGTGTCTTTCGACTGTAGCTAGTAGAGACAAATGGATATGGCACTATCAACTAGGTCATCTTAACTTCAAAGACATCAGAGATTTAAAGAGGAAGAATATGGTTTCAGGATTTCTAGAAACTAACAATCCAAACAAAGTGTGTGAGGAATGTGTGCAAGCAAAGCAACACAATAATAGATTCAGAAGGATGCAAAAAGTAAGTCAAGGCTACTCTCAAAGTTATATATTCTTATGTATGTGGACCAATCCAGTGGATTCGCTTGGAGGTAACAAATACTTTGTCACGCTCATACAAAGGGACTTACCGATCAAGAAGAAAAGTGAAGTGGTCGAGGTATTTGCCAAGTTTAAGTCTATGGTCGAAAGACTTCGACGTGTTATGTGAAAAAGAAGGATTATGCATGAGGTGGTGTCACCCTACACCCACAACAGAATGGGACTATAGAAAGGAAGAATCGAACCATCATGAATATGGTGAGAAGTATGTTGAAAGGCAAGAATTTACCTAAAGAGTTTTGGGGTGAATTTCTGTCTACTGCAACATATATTTTAAACAAATGTCCAACGAATAAGGTAGAAGAAATTACTACAGAAGAATGATGGCCTGGAATGAAGCCTAGCTTGAGTCATGTGAAGGTATTTGGATCTATTGCATATAAACATGTGCCAGATCAATTGAGAAGAAAACTTGATGACAAGTCGAGTCAAATGATTCTAGTTGGATATCATTTGACAAGAGGTTACAAGTTGTTCGAACCAGTGAACAAGCAAATTTTGATCAGTAGGGACGTGATCATAGATGAGCTAAAAGAATGGGATTAGACTTAAAATGGCAAAAAAGATTTAGTGAGAATTTTACTCGAAGAACCAGAAACTCAAGTTGAAAGAGAAGCTCGACAAGAGGAACTAGAAGTTATAGATAAACCAAGTACAAGTAGACCTCATAGAACATGGCATGCCTGCAAGATTTCAAGATTGTGGGATCGAACCTGCCAATGCAGATGAAAACAACAACACTTGGTCACTTGTCGAATTGCCTCAAGGCAAGAAGGAAATTGAAAGTGGATATACAAAGTGAATATAAATCCCAGAGGAGAAGTAAATCGACACAAAGCAAGGCTAGTGGCGAAAGTATCTCTTCAGAAAGAAGGAATGGACTTCGATGAAGTTTTTTCACCAAAGGCTAGAATCGAAACAATCAGGTTGGTTGTTGGTTTAGCAGAAATAAATAATTGGCACATATGTCAGATGAACGTGAAGTGTGCATTCCTGAATGGACCCTTAGACGAAGAAGTTTATGTTAAACAACTAGTTGGCTTTGTGAAACATGACGAGAGAAAGGTGAATAGGCTTCATAAAGCCCTGTATGGATTGAAACAATCTCCAAAGGTGATCATGGAGTATATGTAAGAAGGAATTTGTGACGCACAACGAACATGGAGTATATGTAAGAATAAGAAATAGGAATTGCTTATACTATGTCTCTATGTCGATGACTTGTTAATAATAGGTAGCTTAAAGAAGGAGATCCGAGACTTCAGGTGATCTCAAGAAGGAATTCAAATTTCTAAATCTGGGTGAAATTTCATATTTCCTTGGCATCGAATTCTACAGGACTAGTAGAGGCTTGATGATGCATAAAAGAAGATATGTAGGAGAAATTCTCAAGAGATTTGAGATGGAAGAATTCAATTCAAATTCGATACCGGTAAAACCAAGACTGCAATTGTCAAAAGACTCAAAAGAAGATGATGCCGACCCAAACCAATATAAAAGACTTATTGGATCCTTAAATACCTTTGTCATACAAGGCTTGACTTAGGTATCGCACCTAGCAGCGGTGAAAAGGTTCTTGAGGTATCTAAAAGGAACTCTCGACAATGGCATTTTATTTCTAACAACAAATAAAGAAAAGGAGTGCAAGTTAGCGGGATACACATATTCGAGTCGGTGTAGTGATGTTGAGGATCGAAAATCTACAGTAGAATATGTGTTTATGTTAGGTGGTGCACCAATTGCTTGGAGTTCAAGAAAGGAACCAATTATGGTATTATCATCATGCGAAAAGCAGAATACATAATTGCTTCTCTTTGTGCTTGTCAAGCCACATGGATGGTGAACTTGGTCGAAGAAATAACAGGTAAAGATCATGGAGCAATTACCATGAAGATCAACAACATGTTAGCTACCAACTTGGCGAAGAACCCAATAGAACACAGTCGAAGCAAGCACATCGAAATGAGGTTCCACTATCGTCGAGAGCAGGTAGAACATGGGAAGATAAACTTAGAACACTGTAGAGCTAAGAATCAGATTGTAGATATCATGATAAAGGGTGTGCAGGTCGAAGTATTCAGAAGACTATGACCTATGATGAATATATATAACTTAGACACAATGAATTAGGTGGTGTGTTGAAATTAATTCTCTGTGTTGAAAATATTTGATTTGATTTGTTTTAAGAGTGTGAAAATAGTTTGTTACACATGAATTTGTTTTAGATTTAGATAGATTTGATTTCGATCTAAAATATAATAGATTTGATTTAGCTCCAAAATAGGTATTTTGGATTTTATAGTTTTGGGCATTAACTAACCTAAATCTATAAATAGAGGGAGTAACCCCTATTTTTTGTAATCAACCTAATCACTATATTTTGCAGTTGCAAAGTGAATAATAAAATTTTCCATAGTTTGTAGGCAGAGAGTTACTCTGCAGAAAATCATTGTTCTTATTTCTTCATTTTATATTTTTCATGGTCATTGTGTGTTGATATCAATATTGTTCATCAAGATTGATAGAAATTCATCATATATATTGGTTTCTTTCCAACAAATATAAACATAGTCTTAAAGTTTTTTAGGTATTCCTCTACTTTTAGTTGTTTGACTTTTCTTCATATGATCTACTTTCCTTACCACAAAATCTACAAGTTTTCTCTCTACATGCTTAAACCATCTAAGCCCATTTTTTACCATATTTTCTACAATAAGTGTTAACCCAACACTTTATTACTCCGAAATAGATTTTGGCTTCAACACAAAAGTTGTAGCTCTTTCTCTTAGCTTTCCAACGCATATCAAAACGTGCGAGACAACATCAAATAGCTCCAGTTATGATCCACACAGTGAACAAGTATCAAGTAACTGCTAAAGCTGAAAACAACATACGAAAATAGATTAATGAATATTTTGACTAAGTTGAAAAAGTATCATTGAAAAGCTTGAATTTCCTTGATGTGTGTATCTCGACTTTTCTTCCAAATTTTTCTACAAAGAGGAAAAACGTCTATTAAAAGTTATAGAAGAGTCGAGTGATCCACATAAACAATGAGAAGATAACAACTTGGCACTTATTTGAGTTTACTTCAATGCCTATTTTTGTTAACATAAAGCCAAGGAACTTTCCAGCCTAAACCCCAAGGAGGACTCATGGTTTCGCATACATGTTATACTTCCCAACTTATTGTAGGGTGTCCTCCAAATTTGTTGCATGGATATGCCCCTATGAGGTATTCATTGTCATATCATCCACATAGACCTTCGAATTCTGCCCCATTTTTGGGACTATATGGCTCCCATGAGTCGCTTGTGGATGGCATATGCATTATTGAGGTAGAGGCCATGATATTATAATAGTAGTTGCCATGGTTTTTAATGAAAATTCTAGCAAGTGTACTAGTCTCGTCGAAGTAATAAGATGATCTTGTCATACCTCAATTTTTGACCTAATATACCACCTCACATATGCATCACTGCATCACTAACAGTTTTAGAATAGAATAGATCGTGTGTGATTTCTAAAAGTCAAAATCAGTGTTTCTTCAAAATTTCATCTGTTCAGGATGTGATCAATTAGGGTTTGAGTTCCCACTCACCTCAAGTGATCTATCTTAATCAACCATCAACATTTGATCTTCAGATTCCCAACTTTTCCCATGATCTATCATGAATCGACCAATGAGGGTTTTTATTGAGGATAGTGAATCATTGACTTTCTGCTCAATGAATGACCTATTTGCTTGGAGATTGATCTTAACCTCTTCAATGCAACATCTTGACCTAATTTCTTGATTCAAAACATTTCAAAAGTCCATGTTTCTTCATCAGACAAATTCTGAATCATCTGATGAAAATTCATCTGCTCTGAAAAGTCAAACTTTGACTTTTGGTCAACTTTTTCAAGACCAAACTTTTTCAAACATAAAAACATTTCAAATGATCCATCATGATCATAAAAAATCAAGAAATGTGAAAAAGTCAACAAAAAGTCAAGATTTGAAAAATTTCTAACACTTAGAAATTTTTTCAAGTGTTAAGAAACATGGTTTTTTCCTACTTTCATGGCCATTTTTCACCTAGATCCATTTGGAATCAGAAAACACTCAAAACATGAAAGTTGTATCCCTTGTTACAAGCTTTCCAAAATGTCCAAGAACTTGCAAAAACATTTTGTCTAGCTATACTTTTGATTTTGAAACATAGAGCTCCAAAACCATGGAATTTCAAGTTCATGCTTCAAAATTACAAGTCATTTTTTGCAAACTTCTCCTTCTAGAAGCCTTGTCACCATTTAGAGACAAGTTATAACTGATAAATATCATTTGTGAATGATTGAGAAAGGATTGGATCAAGAAGAAATTTCCAACCATGGTTAGAAAAGTAACTTTTGCATTAAATGCAAAAGATTCCATCTTACCACTTAAGCCAAGTTGCAAGCTCTCTCAATGATAGCCATGCCTTGTCATTCAGAATTTTTGGCCTATAAATAGAGGTCATTTCCTCAAATTCAAACCACACCAAAGCTATTATAATCAAGCTTTCACTCTTCCTTTCTTGAAATTCAAGTTTCTAAGTCATAAGAGGAATTTTGCAAATCCAAATCTTGCAAAATTTGAGTGAACTTAAGTTTCTAACATGTTCTAAATATCATTTAGAAGTAGTTTAAAACTTAAAAGAAACACAAGAAGTGATCAAACTCATAAACATAATCAAAAAACCAAAACTTGCAAAACGATGCCTTAACTTCCCATCTCTTAATTTGCTCGTGCTAACTTTGATTTATCACTTCAAACACCTTCCATATACTTCATAGAAGTATATACTTCATAGAAGTAATCCAGATTATCATCACTGACCTGTAACAACTCTAAACCCGAAATCAAAATTCACTTTATGTGGCTGCAAGTTGACTTGGTAAGAGAGTTCTAGCCATCCTCAGGACAAACTAAGGGTAGGAACACATTCAAGGAGGTTCAAGGAAGCCAAAGCAATCCTTACTTTGCACCTTGAAGTTGTAGAATCGAATCGGTTTTTCATACCAAGAGGTAAGTTTTTCAAACTTTGAATCCTCAATTCATGCACTTTTAGCTTTAAAATTGAAAAGCAAAATATAGACATTCAATCACTAAAGCTATCTGGGTTGTTAATTGGAACTAAAAACAACTGAGTTTCAAGAATTAACAATTTTTTTAGTTAGGGTTCAAATTGGGATTGTTAAAATTCGTGATAAGCTTTAATTAATAATAACAACAAAACACATATTCATAATCGTGGCAAAAATCTAGATGAAATAGCATTTTACACTTTTAAAATTGATCAAGATTTGAAGAAATTCGAAATTCCCATGGCCATGGTGTTTTTTGCACGAATACAGTAAAGAGGAAGAAGAAGTTCAAAAATTCAATTTCTGACTTTGGATTTAAAATATATATTTGTGGTTTAACTTAAATTAACGGATGTATTACCGCCCCAGTGGTTGCTAGCACGCTTTTCATGTTTCCTTTGCCTTGCCTATGGTCTAGGTTCAAACTCGAGACCATTTTTTCACTTTCCTTCATTTTTTAAACATTTCAAAGACTTGTTTTAAAATATAATTAATTGGAAGCGTGTAAATAACAAGACAAGCACTTGACTCAGTGGTAAAGCTTTTAAATTCTAAGCCAAAGGTCATGAGTTCAAACCTCCTTAAGACCAAAACCAAATTTTTATCACTTGTTTTCTTCACCTTTTCTATCAAACCTCATCATTTTCAAAAACCAATCAAAACTTCTCATTTTGAGATTATTTTTTGCACACTTGTCATTTAATATACCTATTTTATGATTATGTCAAAAAAATCCAAAAATATTTTCTTTTGATTATATTTTTATTAAGTCAAAAATGAGACATTTTAAAGTATTTCTTAATACTTTTCAAAGATGTTTTCTTTCAAACTTTCAAAACTTTCATCTTTTCAAAACTTCTTGTGAATATACTTCACTTTTCAAAATCATTTTCAAAACCTTTTCAAAAACATTTCAACCAACTTACACACCTTTTTTCCATGATCGACTCGATTTGAAGATAAACCGAACCAGTTTTTTTCGTCGAATTTCTTAATCGATCATGGGCCTCCCTCACGGTGTAAGTCCCAATCCTTTTATGTACATATCCAATTTTCCTTGTACATATACAATCACCTTTGTAAATATTCAAACATAAACAAACTTCTTCCGTTTGTTTTCATTCGCTTGTTTATACACCAATTCCATTGGTATTAAGAGAAGAATTATTCCCGGTGAAACTTCTCTTAGATCAATGGGCCTCCCTTCCGGTGTAAGTCCCAACCCTCCTATGTACATACTCATTTCCTTGTACATAAACACCCCTTCGTGTACATATTCATTCCTTGTACACATTCAAACTTATAAATATTCAAGTTACACTTGCTTTAATTGCTCGTTTTATACACTTGTTTATATTTCCTTCATAAACTCCTGTGAATACACATCACACACTTATAACTGTTCAGTTATAACATAACAACTAGTCTAACAACTAGGTTCCCCCTTTAGCCTCCTCTTGGGCTTTGTACAAGATAACTCATTCATCTGAGTTAGCCTCCTCTTAGGATTCATATAAGAAAACTCATTTACTGAGTTTAGCCTCCGCTTAGGCTTCATATAAGACAACACCCCTCGCTGAGTTAGCCTCCTCGGCTTGCTCAAAAGAACTCCTCGTGGAGTTTAGCCTTCTGGGCATCAAACAAGAAAGAGACCAGGAAATCTCTTAACAGCCTCCTATTGGGCTTCCAATACAAAGAATCACCCGCGCTAGGATAGAACCCTGAGAGTATGATTTCCCGGTGAAATCACTCTTAAATCCTAAGAGGATGGTTTCCCGGTGAAACCACTCTTAAAGCCAAAGCCAGCCATACCCTATAGCTTCCTCTTGAGCTTCATACAAGGACCTCTGACCTCGAAATTCCTTTCTTGGGCTAACAATACAAGGACCCTCGATGACCCTAATGCCTCCTCTTGGGCTTACAATACAAGGACCCACGGGCTTCTTAAAAGCATCCCCCTAATCCAATCAATTTCTCCTCGAGATTTAGACATGTATCATCTCTATGGAAGAAGTATCTCATCTATCACATCACATACAATCATAACTTTTCAAACTCTTTTCAAACAAAAACATCTCTTAATCGTAAGTGGTAACGCTTGTACACTCAAGCAAAACACCCAATGCTTACAATTAAAAGATTCAATCATTTTTCAAACATCTTTCTTAACTCGTAAGTGGTAAAGCTTGTACACTCAAGCAAAACACCTATAACTTACGATTAAAGATTCAATTAATCAAACCTTTCAAAATGTATGTGATGAAATAGATTAGATACATTTTCATTAAGATGACATTCTGCCTTTGTCTCTTAATAACATCCCATTGCTTCCACTAGCATAAGTGGAACTACGATTGCTCGACTTTCTCAACATCCCTTTGAGAATACGAGGCACAAGGTCTCATCCTTGGCGAGCATATTTATTTCTCCTCAAACCAAACAAACCATAGATCCCTTTAGATCCGAGCTACAAATGCTCGATTCCCATTAAGGGACATGTAGAAGATCCCAATGATCTTATGAGCACAATAATAACAAAACCTAGGAGCCCACATAATTTACCCTTCTTAAAATCCAAAGGAGAAACTTTCCCAACAATAGAAATAGCAATTTAAAACACACAAACATATCAAACATATTTATATATAAAGCTATAGATAACTACATATATTTAGGGTGTCACATCTATTCCCTTTATATAACAAACTCCCTTGCGCGGAATCTCCCCAATACGCTATGCCTAGTTTCGCTAGTCGTAATGCATATCATATCAATTGAGGGTATTGCAGCTTTCCCCTTTTTCATAATCATTTTTCTTGTGTTGGAAATAATAAAGCTTGATGCTCGCGGCATCTTTATAGACAAATCAAAAGAGTAAATCGTTTCGAGCTAGAAAATCCGAATTCAAATTCCCTCACATCACTTTTAATAAAAAATGACGACTTTGCTGGGGAGTACACTAAACTTTTATTTTCAAGAAAAATGTGACTCTGCCAAAGAGCACCAAGCTTTTTTGTTTTCAAAAAGAGAAAAAAGGGGGTTAAGCTTTCATATGTGCATATGTTTGTTTTCCTTTTTATTGTGTATTTTCGCGATTTCATCTGATGGAAAGAAATCCTAACCTAGATTTAAGAAACATTTTAAGATCTAGGTGGGGGTATAGTCCTATTAACTTGTGGGAAGTTTCATTACTTACTGAGTTAATTTGAGATCCCTCTCTTAGTGGAGGTTGTCTTGGGAGTATTTGTGTTTAGTAAGTATTTGCGAAGACATTTTGCTTTCGAGAGAACTTACGAAGCTGAGTGGCTGTAGAACACATAACCCATCCTAGCTATTTAGGATGTAGTGCATAAACTATTCAGGGGTAAGCTTAGAATAGTTGTCATGCGAGACAACGATCAGGCGAGTTTTTCTTGAAAAATATTATTGGACTTCGAGTATTCAACAAATCCGATAATATTTCAAAGAGAAGCGTTGAACCTGTATTATCAGTAGAAACCGTTTCATAGATGAATAAGCCCTTAGAACTTACCCACGTTTGGTTCTTATCGTTGGCCTCATGCTCGTGACTTCAAATGCTTGACCATGTGTATAACCACTAACCATGTTTGAATCTTTGTAGCATTCATTCATGCATTCATTCAAAAAACTTCATTTCTCTTTCCATTTCCAAAGAATTTAGAGATTTTTCTTTGTAAATATTTTAGGTTAGAGTGATGGACGTCAGAGGAAGATTCACCAAGAAATACAGTTTTAGAATTCCTGATGTAGGGAAGTTAAAAGAGTTAGCATCCTTGGTAGAAGATCCCTGATTTCGTAAAACGCTATGGAACTCTTTTAATCGTCTCCGAACACTAACGTTGATGAAGGACTTCTCAAAACTTTCATTCAATTTTACGATCCAGCTTTATCATGTTTACTTTCCTCGACTATCGTTGATGCCTACTTTGGAAGAGTACGCACACATCCTAGGTATCTCGGTATCACAGATAAGGTGCCTTTCAATGGTTTGGAAGCCATTCCTAAGTCACTAGTCATTGCAACAATGACTCACTTAAAGAAACCTGAGATAGACAAAAACCTAACTACCAAAGCAAACTCTTAGGACTAACTTCAAAGTTCCTAATGGAGAAGGCTCTTAAATTCTCCGAAGATGGTAGCCTTGAAGTCGTTTTAGCTTTACTCATCTATGGATTGGTGTTGTTTCCCAACGTCCCAATTTTCGTTGATATCAACGCCATAAGGATCTTTCCGATTGGAAATCTGCTCCCACTTTGCTCGGTGACACGATTTCTCCATTCATCATAGGAATCGTCAAGGAGATGGAACTATTGTATGTTGTGTACCTCTGTTTTTCAAATGGATTGTCTCACATTTTCTTAAATCTCCTATCTTCCGCGAAAAAAAAGACGATTGGCATTGGTCTCGAAGGCTCATGTCTCTCATAAACAATGATATCCATTAGTATACCTTGGCAAACAATGAGATGGAAATCATTGAAAGCTGTGAAGAATTTGCCAACGTACCTCTCATCGGTACGAAAGGAGGAATCAACTACAACCCATTCTTGGCGAGACGTCAGCTCGAATATGAAAACTCTAGTAAACCCCTTGGTTTTACAGTAGAAAGCTACTTTTATCATGAAGGGGATGATTCCCAAGGTTTGAAGGCCAGAATGATAAGAGCTTGGCATCACATCCGAAGGAAAGAAAAGGGTAATGCAAGGAATTATGTAGCCATGGAAATCTACACTTCTTGGGTGAAGAAAATAGCAAAGGAATTCTGAATGCCTTATGCTTATGAAGAACCCATGTTCTCAGCAGCGTCCAAATCAACCACTTTTCCCGTTGAAACTATGGGAGAATACCAAGAATCTTTGGCCAAGATGAGGCTTGAGAAAGAGGCTTTGGAAGACAAGTTCTTTAAGACTGACCTCGAAAACGAGAAGCTTAAGAAACAGGTCAAAGATCATGAAAAGACGCTCTACTTTCAAGATGAATGGCTCATGGAGAAAGATGAGAAGATCCGTCGAAAAGATAACACGGTCAAAAGATACATCAAAGAAAGAAAAAGAAAGCTTGAGGAAATAACAACCAACAATCCTGCTCCTGACGAGTGGAAGAAAGTCATCAACAAGCTTAAAGCGAGAAAGTCGAATCGAAGCTCACTATGGGAAAGAAATCCTGAAGATGAAGCTACATCAAGCCTTTGGTTCTTCATCCGACGAGGACGATTAATTAGTTTAGCTTTAGCTTTATCATTTATTTTATCATTGTAAGAGCAATGCTCAGAAACAAAAAATTGTTGTAATCTTCTTTCAATAATTAATAAAATAAGTGTTTTCCATCCAAATATTTGCTAGAAATTTCTCTTTTAGTATAAATTCTTTGGAAATTCTTTTCTCTTTACATTCATAATCATGCATCATACTTTGAATTTCGAGTTTGTTGTTTAGAATCTTATCTTTTAGAATTTTTTCCAAAGAGAAAGATCGTCAAGTTGTCGCGTCTTAGAGTTCCTCGACTACGTTCACAGCCAACTCGCAAATACAATACTCTGACAAATAGAGAAAAGCAATGGAAGATTTTGAGCAAGAAAATGTTGAGTCAGAGCACAATGACAACACTTCAGAAGAGGTGGAGAGACTCACTTTGGTAAGTCTCTGGCAACCACGCAAAGTCGCAAGCAACATTAAGCAACAAAATCAGCAACAATTTCGTAGATCACTACTCCGCCCCGTGAAGTCAAGAATCCTCTCTTCAAGATGCGAAGGTTATCCATGGGCATGCCTTTCAATTTTGGCATTGATTTCCAACCCACTTCAAGTACATGCAACCACGATCGAGGTTCCTACTTTACGTAACTCTTAATTTACTCCACAATATGGAGTAACTTTCCAAGTCACTATGACGGTTTCAACCGATCATGACAAACTCAACTTCAGTAGTTCACGCCATCGCATTTAAGAAGTCTATCATAACCCAGAGACAACACGAATCCTCGGCCAAATGGAGAATCTCCGTGAACAATTCCATAAGATGCAACTTGAGATCAAAATAATCCGTGGTAAGGAATTGTTTCGAGAAGAATGCCCACGATCTATGCCTAGTTCCTCGTAAGGATACTCATTAAGTTCAAAGTCCCCGACTTTGAAAACTATAAAGGAAAATCCTCGCCCAGAGTCATCTTACAATGTATGCTAGGAAGATGTCCATATAATGACAATCACCAATTGCTCATTCACTATTTCCAAGACAACACCGTGCCGATCAAGTGGTACATGGGCTAGATATTTCAAATATCCGACATTCAATGACCTAGGCGGCCTTTGTCCAAGAAGACAATTTAATTTGACATGGCTCCGCATCGAGATCAACTCCGCCCATGTCTCAAAAGGAAAAGAGACGCTCAAGAATATGCCCAATGTTGAGGGAAATTGCCCAAGTCAATCAACCGTTAGAGGAGAAAGAAATGACCAAGGTTTTCCGAACACTCTTGGCCCATTTTACTATTTAACGCATGATCGCCATTCCTGAGATTTCACCGAAATGGTAAGCACGGAATGCGACTAAAAGAAGGAGTCCGAACAGACGCCTAACCGTAGAAATAGGTCTTCAAGCGAACCAAGAGGGTCGGAGCCGCCTTCCCAAGAAAAAGAACATGACATAGGAATGGTATCCCGAGGGAAACCAAGGAAAATGTCACCACCGACAATGTAGCCACAATAGCACCCTTGTTAATGCAAGTTCAAACGGGTATTACCCTCGCAATTCCAAAGAACTCAACAAATTTCGACAAAGCTCAACAATTCAACAATCGTAACTGCACCTGGTCTCGCAGCTTGATCCAATTCATGACATACACGAAATTATATCCCGATTGATAGAAAGGAATCTTGTAAACAAGGTCACCACCTCCGGTACCAGACAAATTACCATGGTGGTATAAAGTAGATATGTCTTGCTTTTTTCATCAAGGGGCACCGGGTCATGATCTTGAGCACTGCATAGCACTAAAAGCCGAAGTACAAAGGTTAGTAAGGACTAATCTTCTCTCCTTCGTGAATGCAAATCCAAACATACAAGCCAATCCACTTCCCAATCATAGTGGACATACCGTGAATTTGATACTAAGGAATACATATCGATATCTTATCACCGCATAAGTATGATAAGAGAAAGTTTGCACCCCCGATACATACAAGACAATGGGCGCTCGCTAAACATGACTACACACCGCAATCCGCTTGTGATCTTCGAGGATGTCCAACTGTGAGAGTATATTCAACGGTTAATAGACATTGGTGATATTCGATCTACAAATGTAAACGATTATGACGAATATGGTAGGCATTATTCGCATGAGCTTTAGTCTCGTATATCAACTCGGAAATTCTCAAGCAAACATCATTTTTCAAGAGGATTATGTTCTTGTTAATGAAGACAATCTCTCCAATCAAGAGTGGAGCACTTATCTTACTAGCTCAATATGTGTCCTGTGAAGAATCGTACGCCCATTCTATCCTCCAACCGACTAGCCCAAAGGCATGTCCCTACAAAATAATGAGAATGAAAACCCACCTATCCCTTCCGAAATTTGGGATACCTTGGGAGAACTAAGTGGAAAGTTTGACTACATGGTGAAATACATCGCACCGAAAGCTCAAAATCAAAATTGAAGACATCCAACCAACTGGATGGGACGATCCTTTTGAGTATCCTAGTCAACCGTAAGAGTCATACACATCTTCTCGATCTCATCATTAGATTGAGATCCAAATGAAGATCTCGCTTAACGCACCGCCGAGTTTGTTAAGCCGATTTTAACTATCACTACATCAACGTAATTATCAAGATCAAGAAGACAATTCGAAACGAAGTTAGAAAGCATCGCACAATGAGTCTCTTAACTCGTAATATTGGGAAGTACATCCCAAGAATCCAGATACATGCCACTTGAAAGCACATATGTCGTATATTATGCCTCGATCTATCCATCAAGGTATTTAAGATTGCTTCAAGAAGACAAAAGGCAAGGTCAACCGTCTGAGACTTCAAAGCTCGCTCGACCAACGACCAAAGTCTACACAAGAAATAAGCCAAAAGGAAAACTACCGAGTATCTAGACTTTCAAGGAGTTCGCCACTATTGAAGTCTCATAAAGCTCATCGATGTTCATAGTTCTAAGTAGTTTATCTTGCTTTTGTTTTGAACTCTCGCCTCGCCCAAGGCGAAGAGATGTTTTATAGGGTTTAGCTTTTAAATAATTTCTCTTTGTCTTGCCCAAGACAAATGAGTTTGTATTTAGGGCCCTGTTTCATATGGTGAATCATAAATAAAAGCGTTGTTTTGATTCCACATTTTGTGTTTGTTTTTCGTTTTTTACCCTTTTTCTTGGAAATGGTAATCCTAAAAAAAACCCAAATAAAAACAAACAATCAAAATATAATAAATGATCTGCATACACTTTCACATTAACTTTTTCTAAAAAGAAAAAAAAGAAGAGTTAATAAATCAAACATAAATCAAATATGCAGATTAGAAGATGGACAAATCCATTGAACGCAACTCTATGCTCTCTCCCGACTTTGAATTCCCTATGTTCGATGCCGAGGAAGAGGTTGAAGAAGAGATCCCGAATGAGATTTCTCGACTACTTAAGCACGAGGAAAGAATCATTCAACCTCACAAAGAGCCTTTGGAAGCAATCAACTTAGGTTCTGAAGAAGACAAAAAAGAAGTGAACATCGGAGCTCTACTCGACAGCAACGTCAAGGGAAAACTGATAGATCTTCTCAAAGAGTATGTTGATGTGTTTGCTTGGTCCTACCAGGACATGCCAGGTTTAGATACCAACATCGTGGAGCATCACTTGCCATTAAAACCGGAGTGTCCGCCAGTTAAACAAAGACTAAGAAGAGTTCACCCAGACATGGCCGACAAAATCAAAAAGGAAGTTCAGCAAATGACGGTTTCCTCGTCACTCGAATATCCTCAATGGTTAGCCAACATAGTACCTATCTCAAGAAAGACGGAAAGGTCGGATGTGTGTTGACTCAACGACTTGAACAAAGCAAGTCCAAAAGACAATTTCCATCACCGCATATCGACATGCTAGTGGATAGATCAAAGTTCAACGCCTTTTCCTTCATGGATGGTTTCTCGATGAAGACATGGAGAAGACATCTTTCATCACGCCATGGGGCACCTTTGCTACAAAGTAATGCCGTTGATTAAAGAATGCAAAGCAACTTACCAAAGGGCAATGACTACTCTTTCATGACATGATGCACAAAGAGATCAAGTCTACGTGGACGACATGATAGCAAAGTCGATAATCAAGAAGAGCATATAGAATATCTCTTGAAGTTGTTTTAGCGACTAAGGAAATTTCAGCCCATCAATCCTAACAAATGCACCTTTGGGTAAGATCCGAAACTCCTAGGTTTCATCGTCACCAAAGAGGTATTGAAGTTGATCCGACAAAGTCAAGGCTATTCAAGAAATGCCTACGCCACAAACAAAAAGCAAGTAATAGGATTTGGATGGTTGAATTACATCTCCGTGTTTATCTCTCAAATGATCTAGCTTGTGGCCAATATTCAAGCTCTCCGCAAAATCAAGAGGTTGTGTGTAAGATTGCAAAAGCGCTTGACAAGATAAGGAATACCACGAACCTCCAATACTGATTCCTCCAATCGAAGGAAGACCATTAATCATGTACTTACCGCTAGAAGAGTCCATGGGTCCGGCTTAGACATCAAGATGAAACCGATAAGAGCATGCCATTTACTACTTGAGTAAAAAGTTCACAGATCGTGAAACTCGTTACTCCATGCTCGAAAAACATGTTGTGCTTTGGTGTGGCTTCAAACGCTCCGCAAGACATGATCAATCACACGACTTGGTTAATCTCCAAATGGATCCAATCAAGTACGCTTTGAAAATCCCGCCTTAACAAGAAGAATTGCTCGATGGCAGATGTTGTTATCTGAATATGACATCCAATACCGTGCTCAAAAAGCGGTCACAGGAAGCATTCTCGCCGATCACTTGGCTTATCAACTGATCAACGAATACCAATCTCTCAAGTTCGACTTCCCTGACGAGGATGTTATGTACTTAAAGATGAAAGATTGTGACGAACCGCTACCTCAAGAAGGTCCCGATCTAGAATCTAGATGAGGCTTAATCTTGATGGAGCATTAACGCTTGGCAATGGAATTGGGGCCATCATACTCCCGAGGGTTCTCATATCCCGCTTTCCACCAGACACTATTTGATTGCACCAACAACATCGCAGAATGAAGCTTGTATACGTATCAAGAAGCATCGACTTAAGGATCAAGATCCTTGACATATATGGAGATTCACCTTGTGATCAATCAAATCCAAGACAAGTATGAAACTCATCATCTTGGTTTGATTCCTACAGAGATTATGCAAGACGCTTAATGACTTTCTTCAACAAAGTTGAACCGCATCATATCCCCGAGATCGATCGAATGGCGTACGCTTTGGCTACTTATCTTCCATGTTCAAATTCAACCATGGAATGATATGCCTAAGATCCGACGACGCCTTGAAAGACCGCATATGTGTTTGTAATCAAGCAATATCGATGATAAACCGTGGTTCCACGACATCAAACGCCTCTTCAAACTCGTGAGTACCCACTGGGCATCGCACAAAGATAGAAAACTCTAAGGAGGATTTCTAGAAATTCTTCCTAATGAAGATATAGAAGAAACTTGACATGGTCCCGCCTCGGATGCGTGACGACACGGCATATGATAATTCACGAAGCGCATGAATGGTCCTTTGGAACCCATTCAAATGGGCATGCAATGTCCGTAAAAAATCTTGAGAGGTGACACTATGGATAACGATGGAACGATTGTCAGAACATCACAAGAGATGTCACAAGTGCCGCATCTACGCAGAGCAAGATCCATGTGCCACCAACTC
>CM038795.1:227174853-227299512 GCA_021764765.1 Vicia sativa | reverse complement strand
GCCATGAAGCCTTGCAACACATGGTGAGGCGGGCGGTGCACCAGGGATCCTCCTCAGCACCTCCTCTCCAGAATACAATCTAAATGCTTAAGTGTGCTTACCATCCAATAGCCAGGGACATAGTCTTGATGATTGTTGGGCTCACGAAGAACAAATTCAAGATATGATTGAAGCTAAGCGATTGGTTTGATCCTCCTGTTGAGACTCAGATGTGATCAGCGCCTATGCCTAACCATGACAAGGTTCCAATCTGTTGGTGGCGATACTTATTTTCAACATAGATGACTTGACCATTCCTCGATGTTGTTAAGAAGAATTTGTTGCAAGCGGTGTCGATCCGGGATGCCCGAGAATTGTCGTTGGTGCCCGTCACGCGATGGTTGTGCTTGGTTGAGAAGGCGTGTTGGTGCATGATGGATAACCAAAGATACTATTTACAAAACCACTGTGCGGAGCTGTGTGAAGAAATGTCTAAGTTGAAGATTGACAATGCGAGCAGCTTGTACCATCATGTGTGGGATACCTTGCCAGAACGAAGTGGAAAATATGATTACATGGTGAAGTACCATCCTTGATAGTTACAAGATTCCTATTGAAGATGTTAAAGGCGAGGATGGGGTGGCGATTTCCCGAAGACTATCTTGATGTTAACACCATAGGATTTCCTCTGCGATCCGTGCCTGAAGTGGCACCTCTCATTATCACTTCCCAGACCGGTTCCATATTCCTCGACAAAGCTATCCCTTGGAACTATGGGTGATGTTTACTATCGTGGCGTCAGCAAGACCTCGACCATTGAAGATCTTACCATTGAAGCTATTCTACATTGACAATCACGGATCAAGTAGGTGACCGACAGGAAGGGTATTCTCTCCGGAGATCTCTCCTCGAAGACAATGACTCTCCGGCTCGCATTCGACTATTCAACCCATTCCCCAGAGCTGGAAAGAACCCGGTGGCTCGTCACCTCAACCGGAAGTACCAGAAATTCTTGAAGACACCTCGAACAAGAAATGGAGGAAATTAAAGATTATCAAGAAGAGTGATTACAATGTTGTGGAACAATTGGGATGAGACTAGTCAAGATTTCCATACTTGCTTTGCTCTTGCTACGAGGCTCATACTAATGCCTTGGTGAGGTTTACGAAGAATGCTCGTGTCTTGAGACACTACCTGGATCGATTCGAAGTTTGTATTGCTAGCACGGCTGCCAACAACGGCCTAAGCCTACGTCTTGTTTGACTCCTGAGGAAAGAAACCTGTAAAGCCTTGCACATCTGTTGGATGCAAGGCGTTACCTGTCTCATGTTTTGGTTGATCAGGTTACGCTCTGAATATCTTACAAGAAGCTGCTTTTGATCGACTTGATGTCGAAGGTTGGTTACGAGACCCGATGACATTATTGTGAGAGCTTTTGATGGTTCTAAGCGAGCGGTGCTTGGAGAGCTCACTCACTTGCTGTTAAAGTCGGTTCCCGGACTTTTGACTCCACTTTCTTTGTCATGGACATCCGTCCTTACTCTTATCTACTTGGGCGCCCTTGATACATGGGGGGTATTGTTACCTCTACTTTACATCGAAATGAAGTACCGGTGAAAGGGAAGGTTGTCCACGGTATGTGAAGAAAGTATATAGTCGGTCATCTCAGTCATTCCGATACCTCGAGATGGAGGTGAATTCTTGAGACTCATCAAGCTTTTGAAACAATCAGTCATGCATTGACTCTCTGTCACTCCTAAAGTTGCTAAAGTTCCGCCTAGGATGGCCTCATTGAAAGATGCTCAGTGTTGAAGAAGGAGGTACTATTTGGGGTCGACTCACGATCTTCCTTTCAAATTTGACAAGGTGGTTTAGGCTTCACCATCGAGGGTCGGAAGATGATGCAATGACGTCTTGGAACTTCCTTTCCGCATCGACGGAATGGAATCATGCTATAGAGGCGGCGACAGCGACTTGACGCCGGCAAGTGGATCTTCGACTCGGATAAAGGGCTCGACAATTGGAAGGCCGAAGGCGTCATACCATCTCCTTTAGTGGGAGTAATTGCTCTTGTTTTGTTTTGCTTTTCGTATTTCTTTATGTTTTGAACAATAAACTTTGAAAGCCTAGTGCCTTAGGGGCATCATGGCTCGTTCACGAGGTTATTATCATTGTTTCGTATTTTCATTCAATAAATCGTTGGACTTTTGCATTCATTGTTTCTTTCTTTGCTTTACTTCAAGCTATGTGTTTCTTACACACCCACGTGATTTGCTAATCACTTGAATCTAGTTAATATGACTACTAGTGCTAAATATGACTTTGATAATCCGATCTACCAAGCCGAAGGCGAAAGTGAGGAAGATTGTGAAGTGCGGAGAACTTGCGGAGGCTACTGCAAGAGAAGAGCGAGTTATCTGACCACCACGAGCAAGTTGAGGTTGTGAATTTGAGTCTTGTGAAGCAGAGAAAGAGATCAAGATAGGAGGTCTTGAGAATAGTGTTAAAGAAAGGTTGGTTCGGATGCTACGAGACTATATTGAGGTTTTGCTTGGTCATACGAAGACATGCTTAGGGTTTAGACATTGATATTGTGGTACACGATTGAGCAAAAGAAGGTTTTCTCGGTGAAAGCAGAAGGTTCGTCGTATGCGTCACGAGATGAGAAAATCAAAGTTGAAGTTATGAAGCGATTCAATAACCTTTCTTACATTACTTCTTATCCGATGGGTTGCAAATGTGGTACAGTACCTAGAAGGATGGTAAAATACGAATGTGTGTGGATTCGGAGATGAACAAGCGAGTCAGAAGGCGATTTCCCTTCCCTCGTATTGATGTTACGTTGACAACCGCTTTCAACATAAGGTTTTCCTTCATGGATGGTTTCTCGGTTACAATCGGATCAAAATGGCTCCGAAGACATGGAAGACTACTTTTGTTACATAATGGGGCACTACTTTCACAAGGTTATGCGTTCGGATGAAGAGCGCGGTGCCCTTATCGGTGCTATGGTGACATTATTTCATGACATGATTCATCACGGATAGGGTCTACGTCGGCGACATGATAGCTCGATCACGGGTGAAGAAGAACATCTTGATCATTTGCTGAAACTATTTGTGATTGAAGAAGTATGGTGAGACTTAATCTAACAAGTGCACTTTTGGAGTGGATCTGGAAAACTCCAGGGTTTGTTGTCGATGGAAGAGGTATTGAAGTTGACCCACCAAGGTTAAAGCTATTCAAGAGATGCGGCTCGCACGAGAGAAGGAAGTCGAGAGGTTTGGGCAGGCTAAACTACATACAGATTCATTGCACTAGCTGCTACTGTAGACAATCTTCAAGTTACTAAAGAAGATCGAGTAGTGGAATGGAGCAGCGATTGCGGATCGCTTTGACAAAATCAAGGAGTACCTACAGTCCTCTATCGCACTTGCCACTTGAAGGAGACCTCTTATCATGTAGCGGTGTTAGGAGAACTCGATGGGGTGTGTGGGGCAACATGTGAGTTTGGTCGAAAAGAGCATGCAATATACTACCTTAGCAAAAGTTTACCGTGTGAAACAAGATACTCGCGGCTTGAGAAAACTTGCAGCGCTTTGGCTTGGCGCTCGTAGACTAAGAATATATGTTGACTCCACTACCTTGTTGTTGATTTCAAGATGGATAGATAAAATACATCTTTGAGAAACCAGCTCTCTAGGAAGAATAGCAAGATGGCAAATGATCTTGACCGAATATGACATCCGGTACACTTCTGAGAAGCGATCAAAGGGTAGTAGCCGATCATTTGGCTCATCATTGTGAATGACTATCGATCTATCGATTCAATTTCAGACGAAGATGTTTTACTAGTTCTGGGTTGAAGAAGACGGACGGTGAAGGACTGAACAAGGATCCGGATGGACCATGGTCTTTGATGGAGCCTCAAAGGCATACATGGCAATGGCATTGGCGCCATCATTACATCCCTACGGACATCGCCTTTCACATGGAACTTTGTTTTAGTTAATAGCGAATCTGGCGTGCATCATGGGTATTAAAGCTGCTATTGACTTAGAATCAAATTCTTACAAGTGTATGGAGACTACGACTTTAGTGATCGGTCAGGATAAAGGCGAGTGGGATCAGGCATCGAATCTCATTAAGTATCGAGGAGCATGTTAAGTTTGATCCCTACGAAGAGATCACTTTGATCATATTCGAGAAGAGAATCGGTTGGCGGGGCGTTGGCTACTTATGTCATCTATGTTCAAGGTTAGATGGAACAACAGGCTCCCCGGATCATCATTGAGAAGTTTGTGAACCGACTGTATTGCTATGGGCTTGGCGGATAAGAGAAATACAGCGGTACTATGGCGTGAAGGGTATCTGGGACTCGAGAATGTCCAGCAGGGGGCATCTTGTGATAAGGATTCATGGAAGATTTTTGTCAATTCTTCCTCAGCAACATCTTATACAAGTGCAACCCTGACTTGTGCTTACTCACGTATGTAGACGAGCGAAGTAAATGTCATGGAAGAGTTACCACGGTCATTTGGTACTGATCCGGTGGACATTTCATAATTGGTGATACGGTGAAGCGACTTTGTAGGATTTTGTATCCAAATGCGGATAGCAAGAGTGCCACCGACTTTTATTTTTATCCAATTAAGGGAAGGTAAAAGTACAGAAAAAAGACCTTCGTTAGATTACGAGTTCGGGAGAATGGTTATGAAAGGTATTAGCACCCCTTTTCATCGCGAGTTATTCTCAGAACTTAGTTGCTCTAGATTACCTTTTAAAATTGCTTTGTGTGTTTGACAAAAATGTTTTGAAAGAGGCATTTCGCTTTGACTTTGTAATGACTCATGTAGGAGTGTATACAAAGTGTTAGGAAATGTTTCGTTTTGAAAAGAGTTTGAACTTTGAAAAAGAGTGTGTGGTGTGAAAAGCATTTGATAAGCGAGCAACTAAAGACTTATTACCCACTCGAATGGTGGTTTTTTGTACTTCTCGTTCCTTTAGAATAGCGCTAGCCATACCATTAGTTAGTAGGTAGCTCCATTAGTTGGATGTAAGCGGGACATTCGAAGGGACATCGGATGGTCATAGAAGGCAACTTGTAGGAAGTATCCTAGCACATTCGAAGGGACTATCATCATTTTTGTAGGCGACAATCGAGGTCAAGATCATGTATTCGGAGCGACATCGTGGGTCTTATGATCTTTGTATCGAAGGGACTATGATGATTTGTTTGGAAGGCAGCGGTGCTAGAATACCTCTACGTTCGAGGACGTGACCATTTGTGTCGAGCATCGAGAGAATTACCTAAAGTGCGTGTGTGAAAGAAGTGTGTTGATTTGGAATATGTTATCTTGAAATTAGTGTGCTATGTCCAATTTTAGTCTTGCCATACGCTAATTACTAGATTGATAAGGTCGGAAGTAAAATGCGGAATGTAAAGTCGGAAAGATAAATCCTACGCTATTACAATGGCTTTGGGGAGATACATAATTTAAAATGCGGAAAATAAAATCTAATTAAAACTATTACACCCATCCAGATTACATTATGGAAAATAAAATGATAAAAATAAAGAAAAATCGTCGAATCGGATCAACTTTGTACAAAAAGAAGAAATCGGAAAATACAATATGAATCGAACAAGAAAATGTTAGAAAAATGCAAATTTTAATATGAGAAAAATTAATACATCTTTGAAATAAGATAAATATGTTAAAATAATTTTTGGGATTTTTAGATGCAATTTAATAATTAAAATGCAATTTAAATGATTTAAATGCAAAATAAAATAAAAATAAATATGCATGCAAAAAATATTTTAAATTTATTAAATTAAATAAAGGTTTTATGAAAATAATAAAAAAAGAATATTATATTTTGGTAATTTTTAATAAAATAAAATATGAAAGTTAATAAATAGATGCAAAATATTAAAAATAAGAAAATATGAAAATATTGCAAAGTTTGTGAAAGAAGCGTACAGGTGGATCGAGCAGGAGGATACGAAATTGAAAACTTGAGATTGCTTGCATCTACCACACCACATTTACTTGGTGTCATGGAAAAACAAAAGCAATGGTTTGTAAGCGTGTCATGGATATTGAATCAACCAAGTCGGTATGGACCCCGGAGTTGGAGCAACGTGAGCAGAAAACACACCATTATGCCACTTTGAGTCAAACATTCCCGCGGGTCACAGCAGGAGCTAGAACTCGGTCATCGTCTCAAGCAGCTATCACACAGAAAACCACAAAAATGCATTAATAAGCGAAATAAAAGCGGATCGATTAATTGATCCTGCGAACCGCGATGGTGCTATCCTCGTGTCTGAAGCATTTTGTAATCTATGTTTGAAACTCCATTTAAAAGCCACTATGATAAGCGGGCGGTTTCCCACGTTCGAGCTCGCAATGGTTGAACATGATCGAGATATGCATCCACAGTTCAAATAAACACACAAAATTGATTAGCGCATGATTATAAATTGATTTCATGAAAAATACAAATCGAATTGATGTAGAGCCGATTGAATGGATTGACTTTGAGCAAGAGTTGATTCGAATCAGGAAACCTTAAAACTGATGAATGAATGGTTTGGGGTTTGAGAAGAAGTTTGGATTTTGAAATTGAATTTTCAAGTTTCTTGAAATTTTGCAAAATAAGGTTTGGTTTGAGCTAGGGTTTCGTCCTGGCTTTATTTGCATTCTTTGAGTATTTATAGAGAAAATTGGATGGCAAAGGGTGAAAAAAAGATTGCTTATTGATTGTGAAATATTTTTTCCAATAAAACAAATCAAATTTTGAAAAAATTTGAATTTTCTCATCAATGCCATAGCACTGCAATTTGGTAAGTGAATTGGGCTTTCTTGGACATTAAGAAGATATAAATCAACTTATTTGAAAAAAAACTTAATTTTCATATTTTATAATTTATTTTTTGAATTAAATGTTATAAAATTAAATATAAATATAAAATAGAAAATCACAATGCCAAGCATTTATGGGTCAAAATAATGTCATGAACAAGTTTGGATCAAAGATTATAGGCCCGTTTGGAAAATTTTGCATTTTGCCAAAATGTCCTTTTGTGCAATTGTCCAAAATTGCCCAACTTAGAATAGTGTATCTTGCTCAATTTTCTTTTTGAGTGTTCTTGGACTTTTTGGAAGCTCTAAGAGTCCTCTAACCAATTTCTTTGGTCTCATCTCAATTGGAGTTACCATGAATATATCTTCAAAACAAAAAGTTGACTTTTTGTTGACTTTGAAAATGACCTGTAATGTTTTGAGCTATACCTCTCAAATGAAGCATTTTTTGGACATTCTTGTGAGACATGAAGTTGTAGAAATTGAATTTCCTTCAAAACAAGAGGTGGTGGAAAATTTACGAGAAAGTATGAGAAAGTTATGATCGATCAAGTTGATTGACTTTTCACTAGAAACCTAATTTAGAAAGTTTGACTTTTGAGCAAATCTTGAGTTTTCTTGATGAATCATGATCAACCCTTGATCAAATGATGAATGTAACTTCAAAATGAGGATGTTGACCAAAAATTAGAAGTTTGTTGTATGTTGACCACAGTTGACTTTTGTCAATCTGTTGATTTTTGACCATCGGCGATTGCGAGGAAACTTGACTTGTGAAGCTTGAAACTTGACATGGAGAATCTTTGAAGCATATGAGGAGGCATGAAGACCATTGGAGATGTTGGAAATCCATCTTGACTTGAGATACAAACCTAGTTTGGGTTGATTGTCTAGGAGAGAGTTTATCGATCGACTCTTGAGGAATCCTTGAGTATAGATGTATGAAATCTCTTGAGTAGATGGAGGGCAAATTTTGGGGTATAATGACTGCCCACATTCAATCTTCTTGTCTTGGAGGGTTAGATTGACACGCTTCTTTCGTGACACAGGTGAAGATGATTGAACACTTTCAATACACAATTTATATTGGTGATGATGACGGGAATGGGCACGGATGCCATTTGGAGAAGTTGGAACTTGGGGAGAGTAATGCGCTAGACTCGAGGTTGTGTAGAGCTGGCGGAGATGGGCTTAAGATGCCATTTGGAAGGTCGATCTTTGGGGAGTGATCGTCTGTTAGGCTCTGTAGTTCACTGAGCGGAGGAGATGGGCTTAGATGCCATCCAGGAGGAGTCGTCGTTAGACTTCGTGCTCATTTTTGAATGAAGTTATTGGTTTGTATTGATTTTTAACCATATATGCGGCGTTACGAAGTGAAGCCTTGTTGATAAGTAGTGGAGATGGGCTTAAGATGCCATCAAAGCGGCAGGTGTCACGCTAGACTCTTGTAATTCTTTATTGATAATAAGGATCAGAATAAATCTTCGTCTTTGATTACTCACGAGAGAATAGTAGTTGGCAAAAATCGGATAGCTTCCTGTTGTGCATCGGTGTTGATCCATTGCACATTATCGGAGGATAACGGAGATGGTCCGGATAGTTTTCCGTCGATTGGGGCTTAATCTGGACCATTGGGAGGACAACCCGAGTGCGGTCTTTCGGATAGTTTTCCGTCGATTAGGGCTTAATCTGGACGGTTGTGGGAGGACAGTGTGATCTTCGGATAGTTTTCCGTCGGTTGAGGCAATCTGGACGGTTTCGTCGAAGTACATTCACTTTTTGGAGAAAACAAGAAAACTTTGATAGAATATTGGTTAGTTTATGCAAGTATGATGCATGATGTATATGAATGACATATGCATAATTATGACTTTATGAGTAATGTATGAATGATAGATGTTGTGGTATTTCAAACATATCCATCTTGAAGATCTGGATGTCTGTTTGAAGATTCGACTCTGGCAGGGGATTGAGTGGGTGGAAATCCCGGCTTGAAAGAAGAAGGATATCACGGATTCCTCCAGTGCCTATCGACCAGTCTTGGGCCTAGATATTGATGAGGAAGGTAGAGATTGAGCTTCGTTGTTGGAGATCTCGTATAGACCTGCTGAGGGAGAATAAGGTCGTTGGGGACTTGTATGTAGATCCTGTGAGGAAATTTGGGAGGCTCTCTTGGGGATTGAGTGTAGATCTATTTGAAGAGCATTTGATGGTTCTTGGTGGTAGGGCTAGAAGAGTGAAAATGCGTTGTAATCTCGTTTGGGAATGAAGATGTAGTTTCCTCAAATTTTATCGACCAAGTTTGGAGTCTGGATCTTGTGGGGAAAAAGGAAAATTGAGAGATACCGGCCGGGATAAATACCTTATTTGGGGTGAGGTGTTCTTTTCGGAGGCAGTGTAACTGCTTAGTCAGGTGGAATTGCTTCTCGTGGATTCCCTTTTGCTCTGCTTGGGAAATTGTGTTGTGGGTGACACCTTTGCGGGGATCATGCTCTGTGGGGACTATTTGGTGACTTTCGTCGTCATCGATTCCGGAGCTGTAGTAAGTACTTTTGCATGTCCACTTTTCGTATGTTTGTGATTAGATTCTTATTGTCAAGTCATTATAGTCATTCAAAACAAGCGTTGGACTTATTGCAAATAACACAAAATTGTAAAGAGAGAAAGAAGCTTGTTTATTTGAAAGGTGGGCGTGGCCAAGTGGTTTGTACACAGAAAGTAAAAGCTATGCGGAAACAATCTCGTTAAGTTCCAACTATGCTAGTACTCATATATTTCAACTCTCATCTCTCCTTCATTGGTAGAAAGTGAGTAGGCGATCTTGCCATTTGAACCTTGAATCTTGATAGTAGTGCAGAGCGGGTGATGGAAGAGACATATTCGTCGCTTAAATCCTAACTTTTGCCTAGACCAGCCCTTTCGGGTTTTCGATCTCTGGGATACCCTTTTTGCCCAAACCGCCTTTTGGGTTTCGACTTGCGGGTGTACATGTTTGTATATATCCTTAACTTTTGCGAACCTTTTGGTTCGCGGAATCTCTTATTTTTGCCTAGGTTAAATCGACCAGCGGGTCTCTTTATCGTAGTATTTTTGACTATGTCTGCGTTCACGAGGGTGTGGGAAGTCTTCACCATCCATGGTGCTAAGTATCATAGCTCACTTGAGAAAATCCGTCTTGACTACAAACGGTCCCTCATGGGTGGAGTCCATTTGCCCTAGGATCACCTTGTGGAAGAATGATGTGCTTGACTACTAGATCACCGAGCTTGGTAGACTCGGTGTTTGACCTTCTTGTTAAATGCTCACGATCATTCGTTTACGATAAATGCATCCACATGGCGGATGGGCGGTCGTTTTCATCAATCAAGTTAATGCGGTCAGGCGGTGCGACCCGATCGTCTTCACTTAACTACGCCTCTTGGAGGACTACGGTTGAGGTATCTGAACCTCGATGGGTAAGGCGGCTTCCATACTATCTGAGAGAGAAGGGGTTGCCCTGTTGATGTTCGTCTTGTGGTCGATAACCATGAAGAAAATGATATCATCATGCCAATCCTTGTAAGTCAATCATTTCGTATAATCTTCTTAATGTTCTTGTTGGCGGCTTCCGCTGTGCCATTCATCTTAGGCCGATATGGAGAGGATTGTGATGCTTGATCTTGGTTGCGTGCGAGTTCGGTGATCATCTTGTTGTTAAGATTGGAGCGTTATCGTGATAATCCTTTCGGAGTGCCATGCAAGCGAGATAAGATTATGCTTGATGAATCGAGCCCTTACATTCTTAGTAGCGAGATGCATACGAAATGCTTACACCCTTTGGGTAAAATAATCAATTGCCACAAGGATGAAGCGATGTCCATTGGGCTGTGGGCAGATTTCTCCAATCATGTCAATGCCCTCATTGCAAAGGCCACGGAGGTTAGAACATTGGTCTTGGAGTCGTGCACTTTGTCGGCATATATCGCACTTGTGACAAGATCGGCGTAGCGGTGACAATCGACTTCCATGGTGGACCAATAGTAACTGTTCTCAAAATCTTCTTAGCCATGGTGTGTCCAGGGAGTGGGTACCAAATTAGCCTTAGTGTAACTCTTCCATGATCACGCATTTATTTTCAGGTCTACAGTGAGATGGCACAAGTCGTGGTTGCGCTTGTAAAGATGTTATTCTTGAGAAAAGAATTTGGATCGAATCTTCTCATGAACTTCTTATCATTGTGGATGCCCTGCGGATATTCCACGAGTCTCGAGATACCTTTTCCGTCATAGTACCAAGGTTTCTCGTGCATATCAAGCTTCATAACAATGTTGGTTCGTCGAACTTTCAATGATGATGCGGGGCCTCGTTGTCCCATCTAACCTTGAACATAGGCGACATAGTAGCCATCGTCCTTGCTGATTCTCTTCTCGTGGAATATGATTGAAAGTGATCTCTTCAGTAGGAATCAAACTCGAACATGCTCTCGATATGGAATGAGATTCGGATGCTTGTATCAACTCATATAATCGGTGATCACCAAAGTGAGTCTCCATACACTTGTAAGAACTTGATTCTTAAGTCAATAGCGACTTTGATACCCTGATGCAACCGTATTTGGCCATGTTATTGGTGCAAGTGAAACATAATCTGGCGGTGAAAGGCGTATGTCGCTGCGGGGATGTAATGATGGGCCAATGCCATTGCCAAGTCGTTTGAGCTCCATCAAAGACCATGGTCCATCGGGATCCTTGTTCGGTCCTTAAATGCAGGGCACAGTTCTTGTAATCATTAACTAGTAAAACATCTTCTTAAAATTGATGCATAGGCGATAGTCATCTGACGATGAGCCAAATGATCGGCTACCACACTTCCTTTGATCGCTTTACGAAAGTGTCTTGGATGTCATATTGGTTAAGATCATTTGCCATCTTGCAATTCTTAGGAGAAATTTGGTTTCTCAAATATGTATTTTATCGGATCCATCTTGAAATCAACAAGGTAGTGTGAGTCGACATATCTTGTCTTAGTCGTGACATTGACAAAAGCGTTGCAAGTTTTCTCATTTGTGGTATCTTGTTTCACGATCGGTAAGCTTTTTGCTAAGGTAGTATATTGCATGCTCTTTTCGACCGGACTCGTCATGTTGCCCAACACACACCCATTGAGTTCTCTAACATCAAGTACATGATAAGAGGTCTTCCTTGATGGGCGGCGAGGATGGGAGGATTACGTAGGTACTCCTTGATTTTGTCAAAGCGATGCAGCGATCGTCGTTCCATTCCACTACTTGATCTTTCTTTAGTAACTTGAAGATTGGCTCACAATAGCGATTAGGTGTGCAATGAATCTAGCGATGTAGTTGATCGGCCCGAAACCTCGACCTCCTTCTGTGCGGTGGCATCTCTTGAATAGCTTTAACCTTGCGGTCGACCTCGATACCTCTTCCCGACTACAAACCCTAGGAGTTTTCGGATCGACTCCAAGGTGCACTTGTTGGGATTAAGTCTCGGTCAGCCTTCTTGATCATCAAAATAGTTTACGCAAATGATCTAGATGTTCTTCTTGATGCGTGATCGAGCTATCATGTAAATCGTGAGACCTCATCTCGTGATGAATCGGGTCATGAAATAATGTCACCATAGCACTGATAAGTGGCGCTGCGTTCTTGATCGAGCATAACCTTGTGAGAAAGTGCCCAGCTGTAACAAAGTAGTCTTTTCCATGTCTTGAGAACCATTTTGATCGATTATGTAGGAGAAACCATCCATGAAGGAAAACCTTATCTTGGCGGTGTTGTCAACGAACATCAATATGAGGAAGTGGGAAATCGTCTTTCGGACTCGCTTTATTCGGATCTGTAATCCACACACATTCGTACCTTACCATCCTTCTTAGGTGGGGTACCATTACAACCAGGGATATGAAGTGTGACTAGGAAACCCGGTTGAGCGCTTCATAACCCGGTTTTGATTTTCTCGACATCTCGGGCGCGTCGGCAGACCTTTTTCTTTGGGAAAACCTTCTTTTTTGTATTCGATGTACCACAATATCAATGTCGACCACAGCATGTCTTCGTATGAAGCAAAAACCTCAATATAGTCTCGTGCTTGTCCAGACCAACTTTTCTTTAACCTTTGTTCTCAAGACCGCTCTATCTTGATATCTTTTTGTCTTCGTCGGTACCAAATTCACAACCTCGACTTGCTCTTGGTGTGGCTGTATAACTGCTCTTCTTCTTTGTAGCGATCGCGGCAAGTTCTCACGGCGCTTCACAATCTTCCTCACTTTACGTCTTGACGGTAGATCGGATTATCGAAGTCATATTTAGCATAGCATAGGCTGTTATTAACGAGATTCGGAGTGATTACGCGGTGTATCACGTGGGTGTGCGTAAGAAACACATAGCCTTTTGAAGGGTGGTAAAGTAAAGAAAGAAAACAAACAATTGAATGCAAAAGTCCAGCGATTTATTGAATGAAAATCGCAATCAACGGATAATAACCCTCATGAGCGAGCCATGATGCCGGGCAGGCACTAGGCTTTCAAAGTTTATTGTTCAAAACATAAAAGAAATCTGAAAAGCAAAACAAAACAAAGCGATTACTCACGACTAAAGGAGATTGGTATGGCGTCTTGATCTTCAATTGTTGAGCCCATGTGATGCGGGTTGGGAAGATCCACTTCGATGTCGAAGTCGTTGTCGTAGTCTTCTATAGCATGGATTCCACTACGGGCGTCACGGAAAGGAAGTTGGCCCCGCGTTCGCGGCGTATCATCTTGACCCTTGATGGTGAAGCCTAAACGGTCTTGTCAAATTTGAAAGAAGAGATCGGGGGCTGTCCCCAAATAGTACTCTTTTCTTCTTATGACTTGAGCATCTTTCAATGAGGCCATCCTGGCGGAACTTTAGCATCTTGAGGAGTGTTGGAGAGTCAGCAGCATGACTACGGGGATTGTTTCAAAAGCTTGAGGGAGTCTCGAAGAATTCACCCTCCATCTCGAGATAGCGGAATGGTGCAGATGTGACCATATACTCTTCTTCACCACATCTGTGACAACCTTCCCTTTCACGGGTACTTGATTTACGATGCAGGTAGAGAATATGTTGCCCCATGTATCAAGGCGTCAGTGAGCAAGAATAAGCTGGACGGATGTCCGTGACAAAAGTGGAATCAAAAGTGCGAGCAAACTTTATGCAGATGAGCTCTCCAATCTTGTCGCTTAGAACCATCAAAAGCTCTCAAGATAATGTCCTTTGGGTCTCGAACCAACCCGACATCGAGCCGATCAAAAGCGGTCTTGGTAGGATATTGAGGCGAGCCGGTGTCAACCAAAACATGAGACGGGGTGGTACCTGCATTCAACAGCAGATGTGCAAGGCTTTGTTATGTTTCTTTAGGCGAAGTCAAATCGACATCGAGAAGCCTAGCCGTTGTTGGCGGCCTGTAATACAAACTTGATTGATCGATGGTAGTGTCTTGCGGCACATGAGCGTTCTTGAAACTTCACGAGGCATTAGCATGAGCCTCGAACACGGGAAGCGAGCAAGCATGGAATTTTGAATGATGACATTCCTGTTCATTGTAATCACTCTTCTTGATAATCTTGAATTTCCTCCATTTCTTGTTTGGAGTGTCTTGACAACTTCCTTTGGTATACAGGTGAGCGGGGATGAGTCCTTTGGTTCTTTCCTCAGATGGGGATATTGGTGGAATAAATTTGGAATGCGGTACAGATGAGATGTCTTTGGAGGAGAGATCTGGAGAGAATACCCTTAGGTTACGGTCACCTTCTTGGATCGGTGATGTTGTCGATGTCGGGAATAGAAACTTGATGAGATCTTTAATAATCGAGAGTCTTGCTTGGCGCCATGATAGTAAACATCGACTCCATAGTTCGAGGATAGCTTTGTCGGAGGAATATGGGCGGTCTTGGAGAAGTGATGATGAGGTGCCACTCTTGGCACGGGATCGTGGAGGAAATTCTTATCGTGTTAACATCGGCATAGTCTTAGGAAATCGTCACCCATCCGTCGCCTTAACATCTTCAATAGGAATCTTGTAGCTCGAGGCAGTGTATTTCACCATGTAATCATACTTTCCACTTGGTTGCCCCAAGGTATCCCACGGATGGTACAACTTCATTTGCATTGTCAATCTTCAACTTAGACATTTCTTCACGACACGCACGGTGGTTTCGAAATAGTATCTCACGGTTGTCCATCATACCTTGAACCGTCTTCTCGACCAAGCCAACCATCAGTGCGATGGGCACCGACAATTCTGGGCATCTGGATTGACACCGCTTGCAACAAATTCTTCTTAAGTCATCGGAGGAATGGTCGAGTCATCTATGTTGAAAACATAAGTATCGTCATGACATTGGAACCCTTGTCATGGTTAAGCATAGGCGCGTTGATCACATTGGTCTCAGCGGGAGGATCGAACTCAATGTTTAGCTTGATCATATCTTGAATCTTGTTCTTGAGCCCACAATTGTCGATTAGTGCCACAGGCTATTGGAATGGTAAGCACACTTAGCATTAGGATTATACTTGGAGAGGAAGTGTTGACATTACGAGGAGGATCCCTCAAGTAATCGGCTCACTTTCAACATGTGTTGCAAGGCTTGCGACAAAGGCATGTTGATCTTAAATGCTGTCTTGGTGGCGTTACGGTTCTGGCGTTGTCTCGGCGAGTTGTCTTGATGTAGGATTGGAGATCACTGTTACAGTTTAGCGGTCGGACTTGGCTCGGCTTTTCGACCATACGGCATTAGCTTCTTTTTACCACCAAAATATTTCTTTGCGGCATTGAAGATGTCTCTACATGAATCTTCCCTCTTGATACCGACTGATGCGCTGCTTTGTCGATGTCATTTCGGTGAATCCGGATGAAGAATTTCAATCGGATGATTGAAGAATGGGCTGTCGGTGTTCCATAAACATATCAACCAACTCCACTATGGACAAGGGTGGTTGAACTACGCTGCTAAATCTCTCCACTTGAGCATACTCCTTGAACTTCCGTCACGACCCATAGACATGCTTTGTAGTTGCATGCGAGTGGGTGTCGATTGACATTGTACTCATCTTGCGTGAAAGCATCGGTTAAGTCACTCCAGTGCGAGATATGGTCATTCTCTGGTGATAGTACCATTCAAGCGGGTTAGGACAAACTCTCTTGAAAATAGTGCATCCTGACTTTGTCATCGATGTGGAGGATTGATCTTACGGACATAGGACTTATGCGACTTTGGGCAAGACATGCCATCATACTTGGCAAAGTTGGAACTTTGAACTTGGGAGGAATCACTGACACAGGAACAAGACTCGGATCATCAAAGTTCGGCCGGACATCTTGAGGTTTTCCACACATTGAACGGTCTTCAAGTTCTTTGTACTTGTCATCTTCATCAGTGTTGGCTATAATCAGTGGTCCTCTCCTCCTTTCTTTGGCTCATTGCTTTCACCTTCATCACCCTTGGTACTCCCTCGGTATGGACACTTCCTTGAGAGGCTCGTCTGGTGACCACCTTAGGACCCCCTTTGAAGCGTCTACCCATGTTGAGAGACCAAACCTTCTTCTTCATGTTGATGAGCTTCTTCAAATCTTCTTGGCCTTGGACCAAGTTGGTGAACATCTGCTTGGCCCAGGCATTACGAGGCACGGAGATCTTTGACGGTCTGTTCAAGACCCATTTACGCTAAAATAAATAGCGAGCAAATGAGAAAACCAATCTCAATGTACGTGATGCAATGTTATGCTATCTATGCGATGTTTATCACGAATGCAATGCAATGTTTTCAAGGACCTTAGAGATTTAAATTTGTTAAACAAGCAATGAACAAACATTTATTAGTACTTCTTTTATTATTCTTTTTTCTTTTTAAGTACAAGAGATAATTCGAAACAATAAAAGAAAACATAAACATCCTAAAACTCTAAGTCTCCCATGGCGCTTCCTCTTGGTGCCGATGTAGGCATTGATGGCTCCTCGTGAAGTAGCTTTGTCAATTCTAACACTTTCTTCTCACTTGCATAGCATTGAGCTTCAAAGGTATCCTTTCTTCTTTAGTTGAATCCGGGATCTCTTGAGTCTTCAAAATCGGTAGGCATGTCGGGATGGAGACGCATAGTGCGTCACCTATAGCAGGTTCCATAATTCTTGGTAAAGCAGTGAATGGCATCATGAGGTTTTGAGCTCGAGCTGCACCCATTTGAGGTAAGGTTCCCAAGGAATGGAGTTCGTGTGCCCCAAAGTCTTGGTATCGGTCTTCTTTACCATGCCTGACATGTATAAACCTTAAATCGGTGATGCGGAGATCGTGGTTGTAGTCGAACACAATATCTTGGAGAAGCATATCATGTGGACCATCTCTTGAGCAAAACCAAGCTGGCGTAGAGCTAGAGAAGGGTTGTAAGTAATACCTCCCTTATACCAGTAGTGGTACATTAGGAATTCTCCTGGCGCTCGATGAATGTGAAGTCCTTTTGAGAGAAAAGACTCCAACGGATATCCGAATGAGAGAGTGACATCAATCTTTGAGACCATCTCGACCTTTGTTCATTCTTCAAAGCGATGGAGGAAGGTGCGAAATAAACCACCTTGAAAGTAACGGACTGACACATGAGAGTTCCTTGTCTCTTAGTAGTGCAGTGTGGAGAGAATGGGATGTCTCCAAGTAAATTAGCCTTGGATTACGGGTAGGAACAACTTGATGGCATTGACATCTATGAATTGATCCGAGTTAGGAAATAGAACCAAACCATAAATTAGCAAGGCCTGATGTCTTCAATGCATGGAAACTCATAACTTTGAGGAATTCTCGGGCTTTCTTAATTAGAAACTTGGAAAGTAAACCCTAACTCCATACAGTTTCCCATTGGCTTCCATATCTGAGCGCTTAAGATGTAAAGGCGTCACGACGTCTTCGTACCTAGGAACCTTTTCTAGACCGGTGAATGGCATTTGGTGAGAATAGGTACCCCAGTAACAGAGAACTCTTAGGTAGGAACCAAGCGATAATCTGAAATGTAAAGCAATGGTGTTTGGATCAAAGAACTAGAATAGGACATGCATCATATCTTCTTCAAAGCGGAATAACCAAATCAAGCGAGATAACCATGTCTTTTGATGGGCCGAGCATGGTGGGAATTTACGAAACCAATTCTTTGAGTTGAGAAGGATACCCGTGAAGTTGGTTCGGATAGTCTTTCTAGAAGCCATAATCCACAAAGCAGAGCAAAGATAAATCCTAGGTCCTTGAAATAGTTAGAAATGATATGCAATCGAATGATGTCATGATGTCATGTTTAGCACACAAACAATTCACACAATGAGCCTAGGTTTAAGGCTTGCATGAGGTATAGGTGATTACCCACCAAAAGTTTGAGTTGGTTCATCTGTCTATAATAATGTAGGGTTCTAGGAATCTCACATCACGATCTTTCTCGTAGGCGCTTATTTCAATCTGACGGTGGTCGATCGAAAATGTCCCAAAGTCTAATCTCGATGAGCGTAGCATCGTATCAACCAACCTCGGTCTACACAAAGCCGTCTCACTACCTTACTATGGCCAAGATGGGTCAATTAAGGTTCTAAAAGTTTAGTTAGCGCTTGATGACACGCGAAGCCAAATACTATCTTGACTTGGGAATGAAGAGTATCGGGACAACCAAAGTGTCACGCTAGCGTAGCCATCATGTTGACCGCGTCGTTATCGTCTAGCGTCGTAATGATCTAATGCTACTTACCTAAAAGGAAACCGGATCGGGTGTAGGATCCCCAACAATATAATACCAAGCAACCCTTAAAGATAAAGCATACAAGTCAAACAAAAGCATTAAAGGTTATCTAGAAATCCAAAAGGCAATTCTCTCTTTTAGGTGTTTCCCAGTCGTCGATTACGGTGATACGGTGAAGCTGACTTTGTAGGATTTTTGTATCAAATGTGCGGATAGCAAGTCGCCACCGACTTTTATTTTTATCCAATTAAGGGAAGGTAAAAGTAGAAAAAGACCTTCGTTAGATTACGAGTTCGGAGAATGGTTATGAAAAGGAAGGTATTAGCACCCTTCATCCATTTATTCTCGGGCTCTTAGTTGCTCTAGATTACCTTTTAAAATTGCTTTACGTGTGTTTGACAAAATGTTTTGAAAAGGCATTTCGCTTTGACTTTGTAATGACTCATGTAGGAGTGTATACAAAGTGTTAGAAATGTTTGTTTTGAAAAGTTTTGAACTTTGAAAAAGAGTGTGTGGTGTGAAAAGCATTTGATAGAGCGACAACTAAAAGACTTATTTACCCACTTTGGTGGTTTTTGTACTTCTCGTTCCTTTAGAATAGCGCTAGCCATACCATTAGTTAGTAGGTAGCTCCATTCGTTGGATGTAAGCGGGACATTCGAAGGGACATCGGATGGTCATAGAAGCAACTTGTAGAAGTATCTAGCACATTCGAATGGACTATCATCATTTTTCGTGGCGACAATCGAGGTCAAGATCATGTATTGGGCGACATCGTGGGTCTATGATCTTTGTATCGAGTGACTATGATGATTTGTTTGGAAGGCAGCGGTGCTAGAATACCTCTACGTTCGAGGACATGACCATTTGTGTCGAAAGGCATCGAGAGAATTACCTAAAGTGCGTGTGTGAAAAGTGTGTTGATTTCGAATATGTTATCTTGAAATTAGTGTGCTATGTCCAATTTTAGTCTTGCCATACACGCCTAGTTACTAGCAATTGATAAGGGTGCGGAAAGTAAACATGCGGAATGTAAAGGTGCGGAAAGATAAATCCTACGCTATTACATGGCTTTGGGGCAGATACATGATTTAAAATGCGGAAAATAAAATCCTAATTAAAACTATTACAACCCATAAACAGTTACATTATTGGAAAAATAAAATGATAAAATAATAAAGAAAATAAATAGAATCGGATCGACACATGCAAAAGAAGAAATCGGAAAATGCAATATGAATCGAACAAGAGAAAAAGTGTTAGAAAAATGCAAATTTTAATATGAGAAAATTAATATATGCTGGAAATAAGATAAATAAGTTAAAATAATTTTTTGGGATTTTTTAGAAAAGATTTAATAATTAAAATGCAATTTATAATGATTTAAATGCTAAAATAAAAATAAAAATAAATATGCATGCAAAAAGATATTTTTAAATCTATTAAATTAAATAAAGGTTTTTATGACAATAATGCAAAAAGAATATTATATTTTGGTAATTTTTTAATGCTGAAATAAAATGTGGAAGTTAATTAAAATAGATGCAAAAATATTAAAAATAAGAAAAATATGAAAATATTGCAAAGTTTGTAAAAGAAAGCGTACAGGTGGATCGAGCAGAGGACCACGAGGTGAAAACTTGAGATTGCTTGCATCACCACTACACCACATTGCACTTGGTGTCATGGAAAAACAAAAACAGTTTATGTGAGCGTGTCATGGAAATTGAATCAAACCAAGTCGGTGTATGGACCCCGTTGAGCGCGTGAGCAATCGAAACACACCATTATGCCACGCTGAGTCAAACATTCCCGAGGTCACCGGGAGCTGGGGCTCGGTCGCCGTCTCCGACGACTATCCACACGAAACCACCGCAAAATGCATTAATCGAAGCGAAATAAAAGCCGGATCGATTAATTCGATCCTCGAAACGCGATGGTGCTATCCTCGTGTCTGGCGGCTGTAATCTATGTTTGAAACTCACGACCTAAAAAGCCTAACATGGCAAACCCGTTTTCCCACGTTCGGCTCGCATGTAATGGTTGAACATGATCGGATATGCATCACGGTTCAAATAAACACACAAAATTGTTAGCGCATGTATTTATAAATTCGATTTCATGAAAAATACCAAATCGGAATTGATGTGAGCCTTGATTACGACGGATTGGCTTTGAGCAAGTTGATTACGAATCACGGAAACCTTAGCACGATGGAATGGATGGTTTGGTGAAGAAATTGGATTTTGAAATTCGAATTTTCAAGTTTCTTGAAAATTTTTGCAAAGATAAGGGTTTGGTTTGAGCTAGGGTTTCGTCCTTGTGGCTGGCTGCATTGCTGAGTATTTATAGAGGAAAATTGGATGGCAAAAGGAGTGAAAAAAGATTGCTTATTGATTGTGCAAATATTTTCCAATAAAAACAAATCAAATTTTGAAGAAAATATGATTTTCTCATCAATGCCATGGCTTGCACGAATTTGGTAAGTGTATTGGGCTTTCTTGGACATTAAGAAAGATATAAATCCAACTTATTTGAAAAAGAAACTTAATTTTCATATTTTACATAATTTATTTTTGAATTAAATGTTGTAAAATTCAAATATAAATCATGAAAATAGAAAATCACCAATGCCAAGCATTTATGGGTCAAGAATAACATCATGAACAAGTTTGGATCAAAAGATTATAGGCCCGTTTGGAAAATTTTGCATTTGACCAAAATGTCCTTTTGTCTGATTGTCCAAAGTTGCCCCTTCGAATAGTGGATCTTGCTCAATTTTCCACATTTTGGGTGTTCTTGGACTTTTGGAAGCTCTAAGAGTCCTCTAAACAATGTCTTTGGTCCCATCTCAATTGGAGTTACCATGCTCAATATATCTTCAAAACAAAAGTTGACTTTTGTTGACTTTGAAAATGACACTGTAATGTTTTGAGCTATACCTCTCAAATGAAGCATTTTTGGACATTCTTGTGAGACATGAAGTTGTAGAAATTGAATTTCCTTCAAAACAAGAGGTGGTGGAAAAATTTACGAGAAAGTATGAGAAAGTTATGATCGGTCAAAGTTCGATTGACTTTTCACCTAGAAACCTAATTTAGAAAGTTTGACTTTTGAGCAACTCTTGAGTTTTCTTGATGAATCATGATCAACCCTGATCAAATGATGAATGTAACTTCAAAATGAGGATGTTGACCAAAATTAGAAGTTTTATTGTATGTTGACCACGTTGACTTTTGTCAATCTGGTGATTTTCGACCATCGAGCAATTGCAGAAACTTGACTTGTGAAGCTTGAAACTTGACATGGAGAATCTTTGAAGCATATGAGGAGGCATGAAGACCATTGGAGATGTTAGAAATCCATCTTGACTTGAGAGATACCAAACCCTAGTTTGGGTTGATTGTCTAGGAGAGAGTTTGTCTGATCAACTCTTGAGGAATCCTTGAGCATAGATGTATGAAATCTTTTGAGTAGATGGAGGGCAAATTTTGGGGTATGACACATGGCTAAGAAGATTTTGAGAACGGGTTACTATTGGTCCACCATGGAAGCTGATTGTCACCGCTATGCTCGATCTTGTCACAAGTGCCAGATTTATGCAGACAAAGTGCACGTACCTCCAGTACCTCTGAATGTTCTAACAGCTCCTTGGCCTTTTGCAATGTGGGGCATTGACATTATTGGATAAATTAAGCCCACAGCTTCCAATGGACATCGTTTCATCCTTGTGGCAATAGATTATTTCACCAAGTGGGTAGAAGCAGCCTCGTATGCATCTGTTACCAAGAATGTTGTGGCTCGATTCGTCAAGCATAATCTTATATGTCGGTATGGCACCCAGAAAGGATTATCACGGATAACGGTTCCAATCTCAACAATAAGATGATCATTTGAACTACTTAATTCAAGATCAAGCATCACAATTCTTCTCCATATCGGCCTAAGATGAGCAGTAGCGATGGGCCCAATAAGAACATTAAGAAGATTATCTGAAGATGGCGGTGACTTACAAAGATTGGCATGAAATGTTACCATTTGCTCTTCATGGTTATCGCTTTCTGACACGAACATCAGCAAGCCCTTCTCTCTTGTATACGGTATGGGCCGTCTTACCCATCGAGGTTCGGATACCCTCAACGAGTCCTCGAGGCGGAGTTAGGTGAAGGCAGTTGGGTTCGAGACTCGCCTTGACCAGTTAACTTGATTGATGAGAAGCGACTCGCGTCCATACGCCATGGACAAATTTATCAAAAGCGAATGATCGAGCATTTAACAAGAAGGTCGAACAAAGTGCCAAGTTGGTGACCTAGTAGTCAGCGCATCATTCTCCACAAGGTGATCCGGGGCAAATGGACTCCCACCTACGAGGGACCATTTGTAGTCAAACGATATTTTCCGGGCTATGATACTTAGCACCATGGATGGTGAAGACTTCACACCGTGAGCGCAGACATAGTCAAAAATACTACGCATAAAGAGACCCGCTGGGTCGGAACCTAGGCAAAAATAAGGGCATCTGGCGAACCAAAGGTTCGGGCAAAATAAAGGATATATACAAAGCATGTACACAGTCGAAAACACGAAAAGCGGCTTGGGCAAAAAGGTATCATTGGTGAAAACCGAGAAAGGCGGTCTAGGCAAAGTTAGGGATTTAAGCGTACAACTATGTCTCTTCGGATCACACCCGAGACTCTCGGCATTCAAGGTTCAAATGGCGAAGATCGGTCTACTCACTTTCCTTTGTGAGGAGATGAGATAGTCGAAATGTATGAGTACTAGCATAGTTGGAACTTAACGAGATTGTTTCATGCGCTTTTAACTTTCTTGTGTACAAACTACTTGGCCATCGCCACATTTCAAATGAATGCAAGTTCTTTCTCTTTACAATTTTCACATTGTTGTTTGCAATAAGCCCACGTTTGCTTTAAATGACTATCGCGTTTGACAATAAGAATCTAATCACAAACATCTGAAAAGTGAACATACAAAAGTACTTACTCTGACTCTCGGGGAATTGGGACGGCGCGAAAGTCACAAAACATTCCCCAGAGCATGATCCCCTGAGGTGTCACTCACCACAAACCTCCCAGTGGAATATATGTTGGTCCCGAGCCGTGATCGATCAACTAAGCCGGGATTACATCATCTCAAAGTAACATTTAGTCCCAGACCAAGATATTTATCCCAGTGGACATCTCTGATCCTTCTTTTTTCCCGTGGCGGTATCGGACTCGAGACTTGGTCGGATAGCGCAGGAAAACTTCATCTTCATCTCCAAAGATCTAGCGGGATCACGACTCTCCAGCTCGGTCTCCCGGCACTATCAATTGCTCTCAGTGAGATCTACCTCTGAATCCCAGTGAGCACCTCCTAAATTTCCTCAGTGGGATCTACATACAAGGTCCCCAGCAGATCGCCTCCCAGTTCTCCTCGGCATGATCTATATGAGATCTCCAACAACGAGCCTCTCAATCTCTACCTTCCTCGACAATATCTAGGCCCAGACTTGGTCGGATAGTACATCGGAGGAATCCAGGATATCGTTCTTCTCCTTCAAAGCGGGATTCTCACCTACGATCCCTAGCAGTCGAAAATCTTGAAGCAGAGCATCGCATCTTCTTCAAGATGGATATGTTTTGAAATACCACATCTATCATTCATATACAACATCATGCATCATACTTTGCATAAAACTAACCAATATTCTATCAAAGTTCCTCTTGTTTTCTCCAAAGCAGTGTGATCCTTGGCAAAGCAGGTCGAGTTAAGCCCGATCGTGGAAAACTATCGAAAGACCGCCCTTGGTTGTCCTCCGACGGGGTCGAGGATTAAGCCAGAATCGTGGGAAAACTATCGAAAGACCGCCCTTGATTGTCCTCCGACGGTGGTCGAGTTAAGCCCGAATCGGCGGAAAACTATCAGAGGCCGCCTCGGTTATCCTCAGAATATGAATGGATCGACACCGATGCCTGACGGGAAGATATCCACACTTTGCCAAATTACTATCCTCGGAGTAATCAGCACGAAGATCTATGCAGATCCTTCTTATTATCATGACTATAGAGTCGCGACTCGGTTGCCTGGATGGCATCTTAAGCCCGTCTCATTCTTATCAACATTTCTCCGCTTTCGAATCTGCATATTTGGTTAAAAATCAATACAAATCAAATAACTTCATTCAAAGATGAGCACGAAGTCTAACGTCACGACTCCTCGGATGGCATCTTAAGCCCATCTCCATACTCCTTCGAAGCGTCTACGAGCTGGCGTCGGCTCGCTCCCGGCATCGATCTTTCTAGATGGCATCTTAAGCCCATCCCGTCGGTTATCCTATCAACAATCTCAAGTCTAGCGTCGACTCATTCCCGGTGAAGTCTACAACTCTTCGAATGGCATCGTAAGCCCGTTCCACATCGTCCACCAGCGAGTGCAAATTTTCGGTGTACTCGGTGTTCAATCATCTTCACCTCCGGTCACAAAGACAAGCGTGTCAATCTAACCCTCCGGTACAAGAAGATTGAGCAGGGGCAGCTGTCATACCCAAATTTGCCCTCCATCTACTCGAGATCCATACATCCACGCTCTAGGATTCCTCGAGTTGATCGGACAAACTCTCTCTGGACAATCAACCCAATTAGGGTTTGGTATCTCTCAAGTCAAGATGAACTTCCAACATCTCCAATGGCCTTCATGCCTCCTCATATGCTTCAAAGATTCTCCATGTCAAGTTTCAAGCCTCACAAGTCAAGTTTCCTCAGACGATTGCTCGGATGGTTGAAAATCGGTTATATTGGACAAAAGTCAACTGTGGTCAACATACGGTCAAACTTCATAATTTTGGTCAACATCCTCATTTTGAAGTTACATTCATCATTTGATCAAGGGTTGATCATGATTCATCAAGAAAACTCAAGATTTGCTCAAAAGTCGAAACTTTCTAAATTAGGGTTTAGGTGAAAATCAACGCGAACTTTGTTGATCATAACTTTCTCATACTTTCTCGAAATTTTCCACCACCTCTTGTTTTGAAGGAAATTCAATTCTCTATAACTTCATGTCTCACAAGAATATCCAAAAATGCTTCATTTGAGAGGTATAGCTCAAAACATTCTGGTCATTTCAAAGTCAACAAAAGTCAACTTTTGCTTTGAAGATATATTGAGCATGGTAACTCAATTGAGATGAGACCAAAAGGTTGGTTAGAGGACTCTTAGAGCTTTCCAAAAGTCCAGAACACTCAAAAATGTGGAAAATTGAGCAAGTTACACCATTCTAAGTTAGGCGATTTTGAAAGAATGCACAAGAAAATACTCCTAAAATCAAAACTTTGCAAATGGGCCTACTTTTTCTTCATCTAACTTATTCCTCATGCAATTAGGAATGTCCAAGCCCAATGCCACGAATTTTATTTTATTTTCATATTTAATTTGGAATTTATTCATTTAAATACAAATTAAATTGAAAAATAAGTATAAAATCAAATTAAATGCAAATTTGATTTTTATTTCTTCTTTGTGATCCAATCAAATCATTAAAAGCCAACAATTTCGAAATTGGATCAATATGGCAAGATTAGATTGGAAATTGACCAAAGTTTGAAGATTTGATTTTTGCAAAATCAAATTTGATTATCATTGATTATTGATCAATTCTTTCCCAAACAATGCCAAATCCATCCGGTACTTATACGATGCATACCATGAAAGAGAACGAAAAAATTGCCTTAGAAACCCTATTCTCAAACTGAAAAAGCCGTGGCAAGCAAGCTATTGGCAACCCTACTTCCAGCCGTTTTCAATCGATTTTGAGGTGTCCAACACATTCCTTGATATCTCCAGAATCAATTCAGACCTTTACTTTGCCAAAAAACATCCAGAATCGTGAAAACTGAAATTGGTTTGTTCTTGAATTTTCAAATTTCGAATTCATTCATTCATGCATTATTAACTCGATTTGATGTTGTTTTTGTGTTTAGTGATGTGTTTGCAAACTTTCTGGGCAAGCCAATTGAATTTCCATGGCCTGAATCGTGTTACACCATGATTAGGGTTTCCCTTAATAGGAAAAATTGGACAATAAGACCTATGCCATCGTGTTCGGAATGCTTCAAGGAATCGAACCATGGTCTTGGATGTCATTTATATTATGTATGCTGTGTTTTTGATTTTGCGGGGCTGTGGCGTCGAGCAAGCGCTATCTTTCAAAAATTCAAAGGTTGAAGACGAAGCTTGGCGCCGGAAGCCGAGGCGGCGTGTAAATTCCATTCAATCCGTTTCAAAGCGATGGCAGCGTTGGTTGAGATAGCAGGGTGGGTTTTCAAGGTTTGAAGTTGGTGTCCTCGATTCGATCCTGGCTCAGACACTTATTTTTACAAGTTTGCAAAACCTCATATTTTCTATTTTTCTATTTTATTTAATATTTTGCATCTATTTTAATTTCTTTTCATATTTTTATTTATGCATTAAAAATTCATCAAAAAATGTTTTCCTTTTGCATTTATTTTCAGAAAATCTTTATTTGATTTAATAAATTAAAAAACATATTTTTGCATGCATATTTATTTTTATTTGTAATTTTGCATTTAAATCATTGTTAATTAGTTTTTAATTATTAAATTGCATCTAAAAAATCCCAAAAAATTATCTTAGTATATTTACATTATTTCCAGCATGTCATATTTTTTCCAATTTAAAATTTGCATTTTTCCTAACATTTCCTCTTATTTCGATTTCATCATATTTTCCGATTTCTCATTCGTTTCACAGGTTCTTCCAATTCGGACATTTCTTTACTATTTTCATTTTATTTTCCAATAATGTAACTGTATATGGGATGTAATAGTTTAATTTAGGATTTTATTTTCCGTATTTTAAATTATGTATCTGCCCCAAAGCCTTGTAATAGCGTAGGACATTTACCTTTCCGCACTTTACATTCCGCATTTTAATTTCCGCACCCTATAAATTGCTAGTAATTAGGCGTGTATGGCAAGACTAAAATTGAACATAGCCCACTAATTTTCAAGATAAAATATAAAATCAACACACTTCTTTGCACCCTTAGGGTAATTCTCTCGTTGCCTTTGCGAATTCAAAATGGTCATGTCCCTCGAACGTAGAGGTATTCTAGCACCGTTGCCTTCCAAACAAATCATCATAGTCCCTTCGATACAAAGATCATAAGACCCACGATGTCGCCTCCGAATACGTGATCTTGACCCTCGATTGTCGCCTACGAAAAAATGATGATAGTCCTTGAATGTGCTAGGATACTTCCTGAGTTGCTTTCTATGACCATCCGATGTCCCTTCGAATGTCCCGCTTACATCCAACGAATGGAGCTACCTACTAACTAATGGTATGGCTAGCGTTATTCTAAAGGAACATAGAAGTACAACAAAATGAACAATTCTGAGTGGGTAAATAAGTCTTTTAGTTGCTTGCTCTAAACCAAATGCTTTTCACACCACACACTCTTTTTCAAAGTTCAAATTCTTTTCAAAAGCGAACATTTCCGAACACTTTGTATACACTCCTACATGAGTCATTACAAAGTCAAAGCGAGATGCCTTTTTCAAAACATCTTTGTCAAACACACGAGCAATTTTAAAAGTGATCTAGAGCAACTAAGAGCCGTAGATAACTACGGATGGAAAGGGTGCTAATACCTTCCCTTTTCATAACCATTCTCCGTACTCGAGAATCTAACGAAGGTCTTTTACATTACTTTACCTTCCCTTAATTGGATAAAAATAAAAGTCGGTGGCGACTCTTGCTATCCGCACATTTGGATACAAAAATCCTACAAAGTCAGTTCACCGTATTACAAACATCAAGAGGCATTTGAGAAGATCAAGACTTACCTGATGCACCCTCCTATCCTGGCACCCCCTTCTAAAGATAGGCCAATGCGACTGTATATCTCTGCCTCTAATGTAACTATAGGTAGTATGTTGGCCCAGGAAAACGAAGATGGCGTCGAAAGAGCCATCCATTATATTAGTAGGGTCTTAAATAAAGCAGAGACTAGGTACAATAGTATAGAAAAACTATGTCTCTGCCTATATTTCTCTTGTACAAAACTCAAGTATTATATTAAACCTGTTGATGTCTATGTTTCATCTCACTTTGATGTTATTAAACATATGTTGTCAAAACCAATCATGCAATGAGGATTGGTAAATGAACTTTAGCACTAATGAATATAATTTGGCCTTGAAGCCTTTACAGGCTATGAAAGGACAGGTTGTTTCAGATTTCATTGTTGACCACTCCGTGAATGAAAACTTCGCATTAGATTATGTTGAGATCCAGCCATGGAAATTATATTTCGATGGGTCAACACATCAAAATGGAAGTGGTGTTGGAGTATGTATTATTTCTCCTGAAGGAATTCCAACAAAACTCAAGTACAAGTTGGAAGGCCCTCATTGTTCGAACAATGAAGCTGAGTATGAAGCATTGATTGCTGGACTTGAAGCTTTGTTGGAATTGGCGGCAACCAGAGTCGAAATTAGAGGAGATTCAGAGTTAGTCATTAAACAAATAACCAAAGAATACAAGTGTATCAAAGAAAATTTGATCATGTATTTTGTTATTGCTAATAGATTAATCAAGAAATTTGAATATGTGGATTTAAAACATATTCCTAGAGTTGATAATCAAGAAGCAAATGACTTGGCTCAAATAGCTTCAGGATATAGGATATCAAAAGAAAAACTCCAATACCTCGTAGAAACAAGAGGTAGAATAATGGCTACTAAGTTATCACCTTTAGACTTAGAGAATTCGAAATTGGGTTATGCAGGCCAGGAAGAATTCAAAGTATTAAGCATAGATGCTTTAGCAGACACGGATTGGCGGAATCCCATAGTAAATTATTTGAGAGATCCTTCAGTGAGTACAGAGAGAAAGGTCAAATACAGAGCATTATCTTATGTGTTAATAGGAAATGAATTGTTTAAGAAAACCCCAGAGGGACTATTACTCAAGTGTTTAGGGGAAAACAAAGCGTATCTAGCCTTGTCCAATGTGCACAGTGGGGCATGTGGGGCACATCAAGCAGGTCACAAAATGAAGTGGCTTTTTTCGGATCACGGAATGTATTGGCCATGCTCAAAGGCGTATAGAATTCGCCAAAGGTTGCGAAGAATGCCAAATTCATGCAGGCATTCAACATGCTCCAGAAAGCGAATTACATTCGATTGTTAAACCTTGGCCTTTTAGAGGATGGGCATTAGATCTAATTGGTGAAATTCGACCAACATCATCTAAAGGACAAAATATATTCTTGTGGGTATAGTGTATACGGTGAAGACTTTGTAGGATTTTGTATCCAAATGTGCGGATAGCAAGAGTCGCCACCGACTTTTATTTTTATCCAATTAAGGGAAGGTAAAAGTAGAGAAAAAGACCTTCGTTAGATTACGAGTGCGGGAGAATGGTTATGAAAAGGAAGGTATTAGCACTTTCCATCCGTAGTTATCTACGGCTCTTAGTTGCTCTAGATCACTTTTAAAATTGCTTTACGTGTGTTTGACAAAGATGTTTTGAAAAAAGGCATTTCGCTTTGACTTTGTAATGACTCATGTAGGAGTGTATACAAAGTGTTCGGAAATGTTTTGTTTTGAAAAGAATTTGAACTTGAAAAAAGTGTGTGGTGTGAAAAGCATTTGGTTTAGAGCAAGCAACTAAAAGACTTATTTACCCACTCGAATTGGTCATTTGTTGTACTTCGTTCCTTTGGAATAGCGCTAGCCATACCATTAGTTAGTAGGTAGCTCCATTCGTTGGATGTAAGCGGGACATTCGAAGGGACATCGGATGGTCATAGAAAGCAACTTGTAGGAAGTATCCTAGCATTCGAAGGACTATCATCATTTTTCGTGGCGACAATCGAGGTCAAGATCACGTATTCGGAGGCGACATCGTGGGTCTTATGATCTTTGTATCGAAGGGACTATGATGATTTGTTTGGAAGGCAGCGGTGCTAGAATACCTCTACGTTCGAGGGACATGACCATTTGAATTCGCAAAACGAGAGAGAATTACCTAAGGGGTGCGTGTGTGAAAGAAGTGTGTTGATTTGGATATTTTATCTTGAAAATTAGTGGGCTATGTTCAATTTTAGTCTTGCCATACGCCTAATTACTAGCAATTTATAGGTGCGGAAATTAAAATGCGGAATGTAAAGTGCGGAAGGTAAATGTCCTGCTATTACAAGGCTTTGATACATAATTTAAAATACGGAAAATAAAATCCTAAATTAAACTATTACATCCCATATCTGATTACATTATTGGAAAATAAAATGAAAATAGTAAAGAAATGTCCGAATTGGAAGAACACGTGAAACGAATGAGAAATCGGAAAATATGATGAAATCGAAATAAGAGGAAATGTTAGGAAAAATGCAAATTTTAAATTGGAAAAATATGACATCTGGAAATAATGTAAATATACTAAGATAATTTTTGGGATTTTTAGATGCAATTTAATAATTAAAACTAATTAACAATGATTTAAATGCAAAATTACAAATAAAAATAAATATGCATGCAAAATATGTTTTTAATTTATTAAATCAAATAAAGATTTTACGAAAATAAATGCAAAAGGAAAACATTTTTGATGAATTTTAATGCATAAATAAAAATATGAAAAGAAATTAAAATAGATGCAAAATATTAAATAAAATAGAAAAATAGAAAATATGAGGTTTTGCAAACTTGTAAAATAAGTGTCGAGCAGGGATCGAGGCGGGACACTAGCTTCAAACCTTGAAAACCCACTCCGCCATCTCCAACAGCGCTTGTTTGGAAGCGGATTGAATGGAATTTACACGTCGCTCTCGGCTTCGTCCGCTCGCCAAGCTTCGTCTTCACCTTTTGAATTTTTGAAAGATAGCGTCGGCTTTGCTCGACGCTTGCCGAAATCAAAACACAGCATACATAATATAAATGACATCCAAGACCATGGTTCGATTCCTTGAAGCATTCCGAACACGATGGCATAGGTCTTATTGTCCAATTTTTCCTATTAAGAAACCCTAATTGTTCACGAAACCCTAATCATGGTGTAACACGATTGACCATGGAAATTCAATTGGCTTGAAAGTTTGCAAACACATCACTAAACACAAAAACAACATCAAATCGAGTTAATAATGCATGAATGAATGAATTGAAATTTGAAAATTCAAGAACAAACCAATTTCGGTTTTCACGATTCGGATGTTTTTGGCAAAAAGTCGAATTGATTACGGAGATGTCAAGGAATGTGATGGACACCTCAAAATCGATTGGCAGTTGGAAGTAGGGTTGCCGATAGCTTGCTTGCCACGGCTTTTCGGTTTGAGAATAGGGTTTCTAAGGCAATTTTTTCTCTTTCATGTGGTATGCATCGGTATAAATCTTGGATGGATTTGGCATTGTTTGGAAAGAATTGATCAATAATCAATGATAATCAAATTTGATTTTTGCAAAAATCAAATCTTCAAACTTTGGTCAATTTCAATCTAATCTTGCCATATTGATCCAATTTCGAAATTGTGGCTTTTAATGAATTGATTGGATCACAAAGAAGAAATAAAATCAAATTTGCATTTAATTTGGATTTTATACCTTATTTTCAATTTAATTTGTATTTAAATGAATAAATTCCAAATTAAATATGAAAATAAAATAAAAATTTGTGGCATTGGGCTTGGACATTCCTAATTGCATGAGGAATAAGTTAGGGTGGCCCATTTGCAAAGTTTTTGATTTTAGGAGTTTCTCTTGTGCATTCTTTCAAAATTGCAACTTGTGAATGGTGTAACTTGCTCAATTTTCCACATTTTGAGTGTTCTTGGACTTTTGGAAGCTCTAAGAGTCCTCTAACCAACCTTTTGGTCTCATCTCAATTGGAGTTACCATGCTCAATATATATTCAAAGCAAAAGTTGACTTTTGTTGACTTTGAAAATGACTGTAATGTTTTGAGCTATACCTCTCAAATGAAGCATTTTTGGACATTCTTGTGACACATGAAGTTGTAGAGAATTGAATTTCCTTCAAAACAAGAGGTGGTGGAAAATTTGAGAAAGTATGAGAAAGTTATGATCATCAAAGTTACATTGACTTTTCACCCTAATTTAGAAAGTTTGACTTTTGAGCAAATCTTAAGTTTTCTTGATGAATCATGATCAACCCTTGATCAAATGATGAATGTAACTTTAAAATGAGGATGTTGACCAAAATTATGAAGTTTGATGTATGTTGACCACGATTGACTTTTGTCCAATACAACGATTTTCAACCATCTGAGCAATTGTCTGAGGAAACTTGACTTGTGAGGCTTGAAACTTGACATGGAGAATCTTTGAAGCATATGAGGAGGCATGAAGGCCATTGGAGATGTTGGAAGTTCATCTTGACTTGAGAGATACCAAACCCTAATTTGGGTTGATTGTCTAGGAGAGAGTTTGTCTGATCAACTCTTGGGGAATCCTAGAGTGTGGATGTATGGGATCTCTTGAGTAGATGGAGGGAAAATTTTGGGGTATGACATATAGACTATTTCACAAAATGGGTTGAAGCAATTCCTTTAGTGAATGCGGACCAAGAAGCTATTATAGAATTTATCCAGAAGCAAATCATTTACAGGTTTGGGATACCAGAAAGTATCACAACAGATCAAGGTTCAATTTTCACAAGACGAAAAATGCAAGATTTCGCACAAGAAATGGGATTCAAGTTGCTTACGTCAACACCTTATTATGCCCAAGCAAATGGTAAAGTAGAAGCAGCCAATAAAGTCATAATAGGTTTGATAAAGAAACATGTAGGTCGAAAACCAAAAAATTGGCATAAAACCCTGGACCAAGCTCTATGGGCGTGCCGAACATCTCTAGGCAGAATACTACTCCGTTTCGACTTACATTTGGACACGACGCAGTGTTACCAGTCGAAATACATCTACAATCAGTCAGAATCCAAAGACAAAATGAAATACCAGTTGACCAATATTGGGAAATGATGATGAATGAGTTAGTAGATGTAGATGAAGATAGGTTACATGCTTTGGAAGTTATGAGAAGACAGAAAGAGAGAGTAGCTAGAGCATATAATAAAAGAGTTAGAAACAAGGCATTCTCAACTAATGATCTGGTATGGAAAGTCATTTTACCTATGGATAAAAAGAACAGATTCTTGGGTAAATGGTCACCCGATTGGGAGAGACCTTTTCGTGTTTTGAAAACATTTTCGAATAATGCTTATGAAATAGAGGAGTTAGCAGAAGATAGGAGAATCTTAAAAGTAAATGGGAAATACTTAAAAAGGTATAAACCATACTTGCAAGAGATTCGAATTACTTCAGAATAATTAGATGCTGGGATAAATAGAGCCAAGAGAGTATTACATAAATACCAAAATAAGTTATGTTCGAATTACAGGAATACATAGAAAGAATCTTTAACATTTCCAGGAAGTAAAAGGAGCATCTCGTACTAGCCTAGCGAGTTTGCTTTTGCATAAATTAATTTTACATTGAGAAGAATTTCTCATGCTTTCGAGCTCTTTAATTTCTTGGTTTATCCCTTCAGCTACCTTCATTTGTTGGAGACTTTGTGTGACCAGATTTTCAAGCCCTTGGTCATCAAGGACTTGAGTTGTTTTCAAAGTTGTTTGTTCATTTTTGCATCCTCGATCTTACGTCGAGCTCTTCAACTGAGATTCCCAAAACAAGATAGATCGATCCAAAATGTCATGCCTATTTTGGCTTGGTTTTTGCAAACTCTAAAGCTTTTGCTTGTTCAGGAAGCTTTGAATTCTGGTCATACGCTTTAGATAAAGCTTCTTGCTTGGTTCGAAGTTTAGCCTCGATACCATGTGTCCTGATATATGCAGTGTTGACTTCATCAAGTAAGATTTGCAGATCATATATAGTCTCAGCCACGTCAGATGGACAAATACCGAGGTCTATTTGAGACAGCAAATTCTTCATCGAAAAATAGGCTCCAGGATTATCTTTTAAGATAGTGAAGAGATCAGCCTGAAGGATAGTTTTGTTAACCTCCTGAAGAAGTTGGTCAAGAGAATTGAGAGGGACATCCTCTTTCGATTGGTTTGAATCTTCAGATTGAGTTTTGCTCGAAGAGGAACCCCGTTGGGCTAACATCAACTTGAGGTACTTTAGGGGATTATTTTTCTTCATCTCCTCTTTTTGTTCTTCAGATAAGGTTGAAGGGATTGGTTTGGAAAAAACAGTTCCAACAGGAACAAGAACTTCCACCTCTACTTGCATCCCATCATCCTCAGCTTCTACTTGCACCTCCTCATTGTCATCTTCTTGCATCCCCTCATCTTCAACACCATCTGCAAAGTAATGGCTCACAGTATTTGTGTCGCTCTCTTCTTCAGATTGATCAGTGAAGTGTACCTTTTTTGGAGAAGAGTCACTGGGAATGTTGATGACAGGAATTTCGATCCCTGCGTTTGGTTCATCAGCCTCGAGGTCCTTTGCCAATGGGGGAGAGGTTGCCTGTTGATCTAAGACTTCAGCCAATGGAGGCGAAGTTGCTTGCTGATCCAGGGCTTCGACAGTTCCCACTGGGGTAGCTGCAGTAGATGAGCCTTTGTTCAAAACGTTTTCATTGGAGCCTGTTGGTTGAGGAGAAGCCGTAGTTTTTTGGCTTTGGATGTTGGAGGGATCAACAGAAGCAGAAGGGGCACTCTGCATTAAGATAAGGAGTCAGCATAGAAGAATGTTATATAACTTATCAAGAAAAAGCATCAAAGTAAAAAATTTACCTTCTGCCCATCAGAAGTTGTGTTACTACCAATTTGCTCTGAGACTATATTCTTCGAAGATGGAGATTTCGAAGGGCCTTTGGATTTTGACTTGGGAGCATTGGCAGGAATTTCGCTGCCAGTGGGATTGATGGTTTGAGAAGCTTCACCAGATTGTTTGGTCTTCTTCTTTTTCTTTTGCTTGAGAGGCGAAACATCTTCTTCTTTCTCCGATTCATTTTATGGTTGAGCATCATCATGTTTTCGTTTCTTGGGAGATTTGGGGGGCAAGCCACTTGCCTGAAGATGTGAAGAAGACAATTAGTCAATTTAATGTAATTTCGACAATAATAAAGAAGTAAGTAAAGTATTACTTTTTTCTTCTTCTTCTTTAAAGTATCATCTTCTTTGACAGGATGATTTTCAGTGGTGGTTGTTGCCTTCAAAGTTGAAGTTGAGCCTACTTTAGGCACAACTTTTTCTTTCTTCAAAGATTTTAGATCAACAGCTGAAAAGAAGTTTGAAACAGTTAAGTTAAAACAACATAAAAATATATAAAGGAACTTGATTTTCTTGATTCCGCACCTCTTTCGAGATGTAATAGACATGGTGACAAGTCATAGCGAAGGTGCCCTCGAAATGTACAAATCATGTTTTGCCACGTTACCCTATGGGCGGTTTTTGGCATCATTTTCGCGATTCGAAAAATCTAAAATATAACCACCGGTATGGGAAAAAAGGCCAAACTAAGTAAATTTGGACATCGAACCTTTGAAAGTTGTTTTTCAAATTTTTCTTTCAAAGTTTTCTTTGCGTCCAAGCAGATTCGATGTATATCCATAGGGTTATAGACAATTTCAAAGTATTTTTGAAGGCTCGAATTTCCTTGACGTGAGTGAGTCTACCTTTTTTGAAGTTTTCCTGCACAATGGAAAAAGTTGTTGTCAATTGCTGTTGAATTTCGATGGTGTTGAACATATTATTCGAATAATAGTTCGTCCACCAGGTGTAAATATATATATATATATATATATATATATATATATATATATATATATAGATATATTGTGATTTATTGTATTTATTGGATTGTTGGCGGGGTGTAAGACCTTGAGATAGAAAATATATTAGATTAATTAAATAGTAAATTTGGACCGACATCATTGCGTCTATTAAGGTCCAATTCAGTGGGCATTAAGGAACCGGAGACCCATATGTCCATAACCGCTAGGGACGTCCCACGTGCGTGTTAGGGCCACGTGACCGACGATTACTTAACCGTCACCACGCCCTCCGAGAATAAAGGGCCAACCGCCCCTTATATCTCAGAGCTGCAACCAGGGAGAAGACCACATACTGGACTTCTTGCTCACGCAAGTTTTGGTAGTCCCTTAGTGGGCTTCGCTGAAGCAGCCCACCGTTAGCTGGAAATTTCGATTGGGTAAATTGGCAGAAATAAATAATATTTCATATCCACCTGGAAAAGAAGTCAATATTAATTATTGGTGGATAAATATAAGACCTTTTTTGTTCTGAAAAAGGGTTCTTCGATTGCCAGTGATAGATAATATTTCGATTAGAAATCCTTAGTGTTTAAAATATGAGGAAATTCCTTTGGTGAATATGCCACATTGGAGCGGTCCAACAGAGGATTAAATCGAAATTCAAGTGGATATAAATTGAATTTCAAAAAGACTAAGGGTTGAAATTTAAAAGAAGCGCCATTTGGAGGGCGCGTGGAAGTCGGTGAGCGAAGGAGGTTTGCATGCTTCAAGCGTGGCGCAAGAATAAAGTAAGACCGTTAGGGTCAATACACTATAAATAGGTGTTTTTATGTTCAGATTTGTGTGTTCGTTTTATGTACTAAAATTCTCAAACACTCGAACTACAATGGCTGAAGGAAAGCAGTCAAGGAGACAAAATGTACGTTATGAACATCATGATTTTTTACAATTTAAATACAAGTTCTTTTATATTCATTTCCAGTTTACTGCACTTTTATTCTTAGAGTCTTTCGATTGCCTCCCATGTCCTTATTTTACTTGCCTTTAAACACATTTATTTCTTCAGAAACTGCACTTTTACTTTTACCTTTTCGTTCAAAGCATTTTACGTGTCCAGAAACTTTTATCTTTTAAAGAATCTTTATCCTTACATTCAATTATCAATATTCAAGTTTAAATTCGAAGTCTTTCTTTATACAGTCAGTATATTTAGATTATTGAGATAATGAGTTTGAACATAGGAATCAAATATGACACATGTGTCCTAGGATCAATCTAGTCGATCCTGCAAGTAACCAATAGTAATTAGTAAAAATTGGAAGACTAGCGGTTGTTTACCAGAAATCAATGTAAACACCCACTGACTGGACCTTGGCCCAACGCTGGGGGTTATAAATACCCTCTCATTCGAGAGGGTCAGGTATTCTTTCATTCACTCTCAACTTTTCTACTTGCTTTCTCCTCTCGCCTTTTCTCACTTTGGCATCGGAGTATCTTGTAGGTACCCCCGCCATCTTTCTCCAACCACAACAGCAACTTGGCCCATCGACGATCCTCCTAATCAGGTACGATCAGTAATTATATGTTGTATATAATTAAAATAATAAGAAATATAGTAAATTAAAATGTGTAGAGATTTTAAGGGGAGGTAATTGCATGAGAGTAAATGATGATATATGAGGAGAAACAGAGTAAGGGATCATCCATGTTGCTTGACATGCACAAAGAGAAGCAGTTATGTACTCTGCTTCACACGACGATAGTGTCACTATTGGTTCTTTTCTCGAACTCCAAGCAACTGATGTATCACCTAGCATAAACGCATAACCAGTTGTGGATTTTAAATCCTCGGCATCAGTACACCAAATTGAATTGGTGTAGTCCACTAACTTGCATTCTTTTCTTTTATCATTTGCAAGAAAAAAAATGTCATAGTCGAGAGTTCCTTTTAGATACCTTAGTATCCTCTTTGTCGCTGCTACATATGATACATTTGGCTTCTGCATGAATATACTTATCATACCTACATTGTATGCTAAGTCAGGCCTTGTGTGACAAAGGTACCTTAATGACCCAATAATTCTTCTGTATTGGATTGGATCGACATCATCTTCATCTAAATTTTTCAATAGTTACAGTCTTGGTTCAGCAGGCTTCGAAGTCGAGTTGCATTCTTACATCTCAAATCTCTTGAGAATTTCACTTACATATCTTCTTTGATGCATCATCAAACCTCTACTACTCTTGTAGATTTCTATGCCAAGGAAAAATGAGATGTCTCCGGATCGACATTTCAAATTCCTTCTTGAGGTCGCCTTTGAAATCTTTGATCTCTTTCTTATAGCTACCTATTATCAACAAGTAACCGACATAAAGACATAGTCTAAGCAATTTACGCTTGCTTCTTATATATACTCCATACTCATTTTCATACTTCAAAAATTCCTTCTCTCTTAGGAAACTATCTATCTTCTTATTTCGAGCACTTCAAACTTGTTTAGGTACATACATAGCTTTATGCAGCAAGTACACATTTCTCTCTTTGCCTTGTTTCACAAACCCAACTGATTGTGTAGTATAAACTTCTACGTCTAAGGGGCCATTTAGGAAAGCACACCTCTCGTGCATCTGACATATGTGCTAACTGCTCATTTATGTTAGACCAATAATCAACCTGATTATTTTGATCCTAGCAACAGGTGCAAAAACTACATCAAAGTCGATTTCCTATTTCTAAATAAATCCTTTCGCCACAAGTCTTTCCCTGTGTCAAGTTACTTCACCTATGAGATTCAACTTCACCTTACATACCCACATGACATCAATGTTCTTCTTTTCAAATCCGATCTTTGAAATTTAGATGGCCAAGTCGATAATGTCATATCCGTTAATCCCTGTGAGTTGTAGTCCAAAGACACTTGTGCTCCATCATATTTAGTTTGATCTTGAAGGTTCTATTTTGATACATAGGAGCCTTCAAGATTAACCTTCATCTTGCTTTGACAACTCTCATCATCTTGTATTTGATCGACACTTTATAACTCTTTTCGACCAACTGCCCTATAGTAAGAAAATTGCTCTTCATGTCTGGTATGTACAACACATTGGAAATTACTGACCTTTTACCATATTCCCTCATAATCAGAACATTTATAATACATGTATCTGCTAGAGTATTGTCATTTGAGAATTTCACCATGTTCTTGATTGAGGGCTTGTTTTTACAAACTAATCTTTCTTTCCAGACATGTGAGATGAGCATCATGAGTCCAAGTACCATTGTTCGTTGAATCTCTCTTCATCTCTTGTTGTCACCATCAATATCATCCCTTCTTCTTCATGCTTTGCGAGCTTTGCAACATTTTCTTGATTCTTTCGTTTTTATGGACAATCACTAGAATAGTGACCATATTTTTGACAACTGAAACACTGAATGTGACTCTTAGTATGGTATTTTTGACCATATTTCCTTAATCTCCAGCATCACCTCTTTGGTTGCCTTGGTATGGGTCTCTTCTCTGATTCGATGCAATTCCTTCATGCTAGTCTCCTCTACCAGTCAAATTAGTGTAGCCTCCTATATATTTGTTGTCGAACCACTTTCATTTTGCTTTATTTTCTCTTGCTTATTGTGCCTGCAAAGCCAGATCATTCTTCGACTTTCCTGCAGCTCTTTCAACCATTCTTTGCTCATGATATTCTAGCATCCTTTGAAGCTCTTCTTTTGTCAATATCGACAAAATCTTCTATTCTTCTACGGCTACAACCACGTGGTCGAACTTTAGAGCCTTGACCTCAAGATCTTTACAACAATTGATCTTGTTATCAATATTTCTCCATATACCTTAATTTGAGTGAATTTCTTAACCCACCCCATAAGGGGTGGGCGCATCCCCTATGAAAAACCCAAAATACCCTTCACAAAACCAGAAATTTATTTGGTACGCATCATTTTCCGTAATTCTTGAGTAAAATCGGAAATTTACTTATGGTTTGCTACCGGAAATAAACTTCCGGTGTTGTGCATGATAGTATGAAGGAAAACCTATCTATAAGCAATATCTTTTGAATTTATAATTGTTATTCAAATTAAAATCATGCAATTTTTAAATCGATTTAAAGCCAAAAAATATGATCCAAACTAAATTTTATAATAATAGTATTCATAAAACATATTCGGTATAATACAAAATAAAAAAAAGCAAAGTCAAAATACAACCAAAATAAACTACAACGTATGGAGGAGCCGACCTATCACCCTCGAGGCGTTCCTCCGCTGCCTCCTGTAGATCAGGGCACCCTAAGCCTCTGCCAAGATGGCCTCCAAAACTCCTCTGACATTGGACCCGTTAGAAAATATCCCTCTGTCGATGCCATCCCTAGTAAGCTCCATGATACAGCGGCACTTAGGCAGCACGTCCTGGGCATGATCCCTCGTCGCCTGCTCCTTCTCCAGGATCTCCTGATGAGCCGACCTGAGTGGGTCCCTTGGAGCCTCCCATATCAGGTATGGATGAGAAATCTTGAAGTACCATAATATGTAACCAAACATGCAACTCTAGTCGTCTGGAGCCACGATACTCCTGGCCTCCCTAGGGACGAGATGACTCTCAAGATCAGCAAAAATCTCATCCATCTCGCTCCTCTTCACAATCGGAGGAACAGATAAAAAAGGATGTCGAGGAATCGTTTGAGTATACCCGAACTGACGCATCACTCGCTCGGGTATATAGGCAGCAGTCTTTCGAGTACCACATGCCAACCAACCTGTAAACAGAGAAACCTCATCAAAAGCGATCGTCTCGCAATGGTCGGTGTAGGCACTAAAGTGGATGTCCTCATGCACAATCTGGTCCAAGTAAACCCGATACACAAGTGTCACCCAGTTGCGTCTGAGTGGCTCATATGCACATGCACGAGACATCTGCTCGGTATAACCGTCAGCAAATGTCCATCCTGAAATCTGTGGGGAGTGTTGTAGGATGCATCCCTGAAATATCAAAATTATATCAGTTAGTTTCAAAATCAAAAAATTAAAAAACGAAGCTAAGAGAAATTTTTTATACCATCAAAAGAGTCATGTTGTCAGTGATCTACCTCGTCTTCCACCTAGCCTTCTCCGCCAACTTGGTATACAAGTAAACCAAGTAAGCAGCCCCCCAGTTCCACCCACTGACCTGCTCTAAATCAGCAAAGAATCTGAGGTACATGACGTCAGTGTAGGTGGCACTGGTGTCCACAAATATCTGGGTCCCAACAAGATACAAGAGGTATGCTCTCATGGCATTCTTCCTGTGAAGTGTAACCTACTCGAGATCACCATCAACTGCAGTAGCACGCGCAACCTCATCATCAAAAACAGTCTTCAGCTAGCTATACCTCACGTGGTTTCCACGTGTATTATCAACCTCTTGCAGGACCTCCTCCACAGTAACCCCCAGCCTCTCAACACACATCTCAATCGCCTCGTCCTTCTCTAACTTCTCATGATCCAGAAACCGTCCTTAGATCACCAGTTGAAGCATACAAGCGACGTCATCGAGTATAATCGTCATCTCCCCGTGTGATAGATGAAACGAAGACGTCTCCTCGTGCCACCTCTCTACAAAAGCGTTGGTCATCTCCCAGTTGATCACGCTATATCCACAGAGGGTCAAGTCTCTCAACCCTATAGTCAGCAGTAGATCATAAAACCATGGCTCGACATGGGGAGTTAGCTTGCTGATCTTCCTCCCATGGTTGATGACCTTTAGTGTATCCCGATCCTGCAAGGAAAAACACACTGTTAGAATTCATAATATTATTCATAATATAACATAATTAATAAATGAAACATAAATGTAAATTTCGTACCTCTTCATCCCATAAATGTCTAGCGACATGGGTGAGATAATGCGCGAGCACGGATAAGTCAGAAGGCCCCCCTCCAAAGACCTGAGGGACCTCTGGTACCGCCGGTTCCCCCTCTGTAGTTGGTGTCGCCTCTGCTGGCTCTGGTACTAGTACCTGATGTATTGGGGTGTAGGAGGTGTAGGATCAGGTCTCACCTCAGACGGACCCGCCTATGTAGTAGATGTGGATCCTGTCTCATAAATCATTGGTGGTGAGGATGGTGACGATGTGCGTCTACGGTATGACGGAGGTGGAGAGGGATGGACTGGAGACTCTCGTCTGCTATGGGAGGAAGAAGTAGAAGGTGTAGAATTAGAAGGAGTAGGTTGTGCCTCAGACATAGCATGTCCTAATGTCGACGGAGTCTGCGTGGCCTGAGTCCTCGGAGACCGTGTGGCCTGACTCCTCTCTCTCAACAAAGAAGCATGTTGTGTAACCTGGTCATGCCTCAAACGATCGTCTCACTCAGACATATCTTCTGTAGAAGCAAGACCGAAACGTTAGCATATGACTAGACTCACAGAGGAAAAAATGAAAAAAAAAATTATGCAGAAAGATACCCGAAATTTATTTCCGATTTTGTTCATCACATGAAACCGGAAATAAACATCTGATTTCCTCTGTGAAACAGAACAACGGAAACCACCAACCCAAACTCCAAAATGCCTCAAAATAAACGGATTGATCGTCAAAAAGAGTTTGCAAATAGTATTATAATGACCCCTAATGATGTAAACTACAAAAAACAACACATTTCAAGCCCTATTTCACCAGTTTCAATTGATTTTACATAAACTCTAAAATAAATCACTTACTTGATCGATTGAGATTTGGTTGTTGCTTGAATGATTGAAATTTGGTTGTTGCTTGATGATTTGTGTTGACTGCTTGAGAGAAAAAATAATTTTGATAAGAAGGGTTTTGGGAGAGTTTTGAAAATGTTTTTGTTATGGAGAGGGGAAAGGTTCTGGCGCGATATAAATCCATCAATATATCGAAATTTTATTTCTGGTAGCATGTCGTAAGTAAATATCTGGTTTTCACCCAAATTGAATTTCATTGAATAGGATGTTAACCAGAAGTTTATTTCCGGTATCCCGAAGGCAAAAATGGAATTTCGCAGGAGTGGCTAAGAAGGACATGGGGTGGATTAAGAAAATCACTAGTTTCATAACCCTAGTGAAGAAATTAGTTATTCTTTCACTTTTTCCATCTGAATCAATTCATATGTTCTTTACTAAGTTTGTAACCTCACCTCTTTCACATTTTGTGCACCTCCAAAAGACTTTTCCATAATTTCTTAAATTTCTTCCAAAGATTCTACATCACTCACTTTTTCAAAATTACCTGGACTCACACATTGATGAATTATAAAGAGAGTTTTATAATTCTTCTTCTTCAATTCTTTGCGTGTTGCCTCTTATTCATTCGTTACATATTCTTCATATATGAAATACATATATTAATTGTCAAATATATCAAAAAAAAGTCAAATTTTCTTATAATTTTCTCAAATATCTATAAAAAAAATAATATTTCCCTATAGATCATAGACATTATGCAAGTGTCTATGAAGCCAGAACCATACAATTCTTCCATCTATATTTTAGTCTCCAAGGAAAAATGTTATGATTCTTGAAAATCATATTGGCTAGCTGAGAGTCTCACTCTATCCCAAATGATTGCCACCTTTTCTTATAAGTAATCTCAATGGCCAACAATACTCTAATAAGATCAACATGCAGAGCAATAGTGATACCTTTAAAGCAAAATTATCCAACGTAGAAGGAAATGTGTCTATATAAATTCCTCCACGGGTAGCAGGGCTTGAGCTACCAAGGAAAGCTTCATCAATGTTACATCTAACTCAATAAGCTTTAAGAGTGACAAAAACTTCATTAATCCTAGAGCGTTGGGAGGTTGAACCTTAACCCTGAAATATTTAAGAATTTGAAATTTCTCCATATAAGAGGAGACAAAAGACTTTGTATGATTACCAAAATCTATGAAATTAATTTATTAGAAACTTCTCCGGCTCCTAGTCACCATAGTTATAGAATGATGCCTTGTATTAGGTGGAAATAAAATAAGCTTATTTTTATTCATTTTGTTATGGAAAGAAAGAAAGAAAGAAAAGTAGATGTACGTTAAGTGGTTAACATCAAAATATTCTCTTAAATATTTAAATATACAAATTATATTCTTATAATTTGTTTATTAAATTTTAAATGTATCAATGTGAAACATTCCTTTCTTTTTAAATCAGAATCAACATAAAAGTTGAATGTGTTTTTATTGTGCATATTAAATAGATAAACTCTCCCAAACATATTTGTTTTCGGGGGACAATTCGCGTTGATTCAAAAACAAATGAGTTTGTTAAGATAACATAATATATATCAAACATGTAACAAACTCAACTAATAAGATTCAAAATTTAAAATTTAGTCAAATCTCTAAGAATTTGTTTGTGAGCTTAGAAGGGAATGTGGATATTATCCCTCATCAATACAGTCATTGATAAAAATAACAAACATAATAAACATGATGTTTCTCAAAATTAATGACACAGTATACAGATATTATTAACAAATTACATGAAAATGTATCAAATGATAAGTTTAGGTGGAGCATAGTTTATACAGGCTCAGAAGGTTTCTCTTGTATGGTCCAGCCATAATTGCTACAGCATAAGAGTAAATAGAGTAACCTGAACCACCTATCTTTCCAAAATGATTGGCACTGCCTTATTTTGATTTTTGCTATCCGCCAGTACCGTCACACCCTACACATCGAATAATACAGTATAAATGCAAAGAATAGTCAGGCATCGAACAAACAGATCCTCCTTAGGAAAGAGGAAATTTTCAGCATAGTTGACATTAAAAAAGATCACAGCATTTAGATGATCATCTGATCCAATTATAAAAATGCCAATATATTAAGAGGAAAATTATATATATGAACCTAAGCTTTTTTCAGCCTACTAGGCTAATATTTTGGGTCAACAGCTTTTGAGTTTTGACACATGACAAACTAAACAACCTAAACAACAATAACAAAGAGCCTTAAAAAACTACCCGCGGTGAAATCTAGCAGAGCAAAAGATAGAAATCAGGTCACATAGATAACGCTTCAGATATTCAATTCTAGACGTGAGGAATGGTGTTGAAAGTCCCGCATTTGATGTGATATGGCTTGAAGAATTGTTTATAAGAGGGAAACATATTTCATCTTACCAACCCCGCTTTTGGGTGATTGTTAGACCTAACCCGCCGACCCCACTTAGTGGGATAAGGCTCGGTTGTCATTGTGTTGTTGTTGTTACTTGTTAGACCTAACCCAAATTCTAAGATAAATATTCAACATCTATCACATCAAAGGAATAACATACTACCATAGTAACAAGTTATCACATTTAAGTTTTCCAAAGGCATGTCTCATACCTATCTAAACAGCTAAAACATGTGTCGAATTCTTCAACTTAAGCTAAATATAACATTTCATCTATGTACTTGTGCGTTTATTTATAAACTAGTTATGTAAATGAGATTAAAAGCAAAGTGAGGACAAATACCTAACCAGTGGCTTGCAACAACTCCCTTTGTGCATTCTCTTTAATCCTTCTCTCAAGCTCGGGCCTGAAATGCCTGATAAGTCCCTGCACTGGCCACGCAGCAGCATCACCTAACGCGCAGATTGTGTGCCCTTCAATTTGCTTAGTCACCTCCTGAAGCATATCAATTTCTTCTAGCTTGGCATTCCCAACTTTCATTCTTTCCATGATCGTCCAAAGCCACCCTGTTCCCTCCCTGCATGGTGTGCATTGCCCACAGCTTTCATGCTTGTAGAAGTACGAGAGCCTTGCAATGGCATCCACAACATCAGTAGACTTATCCATGACAATCACAGCAGCAGTCCCCAAACCTGTCTGGGCAGCCTTCAACGCATCATAATCCATCAGAACATCATCACATACATTTTTTGGAATCAGTGGAACTGATGATCCTCCTGGAATCACAGCAAGTAAATTGTCCCATCCTCCTCTAACACCTCCACAGTGCCTCTCAATCAACTCCTTCAATGGTATACTCATTTCTTCCTCAAATGTGCAAGGCTTGTTCACATGTCCTGACACACAAAACAACTTTGTCCCAGAGTTGTTCTTCCTGCCAAAACTTGCAAACCATTCTGGCCCGCGCCTTAAAATGGTTGGAGAGACAGCTACGGTTTCAACATTTGTGACAGTGGTGGGACAACCATACAACCCAGCATTGGCTGGGAAAGGAGGCTTCAATCTTGGTTTACCTTGCTTCCCTTCAAGGCTCTCCAAGAGAGCAGTTTCCTCACCGCAAATATAAGCTCCAGCACCATAGTGTATATGAACCTCGAAATCATAGCCTGAGCCACAAGCATTCTTACCCAATAAACCAGCTGCATAAGCCTCTTTCCTAGCCTTTTCAAGATTCAAACGCTCATTTACATATTCACCCCTGATGTAGATGTAAGCAGCACTAGCCCTCATTCCCACTCCAGCAATTAAGCAACCTTCAAGCAACTTATGTGGGTCATGACGCATAATTTCCCTGTCCTTGCAAGTACCCGGTTCACTTTCATCCGCATTAACAACAAGGTAAGAAGGGCGGCCATCAGATACTTTTGGCATAAACGACCATTTGAGGCCAGAAGGAAAACCAGCACCACCACGACCACGGAGACCAGACTTCTTCATTTCATTAACAATCCAATCAGTACCCTTAGTCACCAAATCTTTAGTCCGATGCCAATCACCTCTTTTCATGGCACCTTTCAGGAAAGGATCATGTATCCCATACAAGTTGGTAAAAATCCTGTCCTCATCCTTAAGCCCACCGAAATGGGTTTTCTCAGGAGGTGGAGGTGGTGGTGGAGGCTGCGGTGTAGTTGCAGTTGAAGCACCCTGAGTGCTAAATAATCTATAACCAATACCCAACTTTTCACTACGTTGTTGAGCCAACACCGCCCTCTTTAAAGAAAGAATGCCTCTCATGGTTACCCTACCTGACAATAATTTCAAGATTTAAACAAACAACAACATCAACAAAACAAATTATGCCAATTGCGCCACGATCCCAGATTTAAACAAACAACCACAAAACAAAACAAAACAATTTTACAACTATCAAGATTTCAACACAACAATTTATGCATTAAATTTGCAACCTAACATAAAATTTGGGAAAATTATCGAAACCCTAGAAAGAATGAAAAGCGAATCTACAAATCCAAATCCAGGAAGAAATCAACTACGGTTCATATTAAAATGCACATGAATTCCAACCATCACTGTGTTCATACCAAAAATCAAATGAAAACGAAAAAACTAAAACAAAAAAACATGATTTTTGAGGTTGAAAGTAAATTAAGATAAATGGGTATTGATTTAGAATAAGAAGAACATGAAAACGAGAGAAATAGAATTTGAAGAGACATGACATACCGGAAAACGTAGTACTAGATCGGAGCAGCTTATGTTGTTTTAGCTGTTGTTGTTCTAGTTTCGTTTTTTTCGATTTACTTATATTAATGTTGGGTTGTTTGAACTTTGGGCTTTTGTTTATCCACGTTGCATTTTAGAAAAACAGATTGCTGAGACTTCAATGCAGAAAATGATGTATACAGTTTTTTTTTATTGAGAAAAATAATTAAAATATATTCTTTGATGGATAAAATATTTAACATAAACAACAATCTCGATTTAAAAAATAAGTATATTAATAAAGAGTTAGAAAATAATACCATCTAATAAAAAATTATTATTTAATAATGTCAAATAATTTTATTTAAAAATAATAGTATTTTTAATATAATAAATTTTAAAAATTACTAATTATAAAATTTTAGTATTGAAGTTTTTTTTGTTTATTCTAGTCGGAAAAAATATTTGAGTTTTTTAATGTTTACTTTAAATTTAAAATATGGATAATTTCATTATTATATTGACTAATGATATAAAATCAAACTACCACATTATCCGTCCTTGTTATTTTGGAGTTGTTTTAAAAAAATAATAATAAAGATTTTGTTCATTTTTTATTTATAATACAACAACTGTGCTTCAGTCTTATATAACCGACTGGTTATAGATTAATTTTCACATAATGTTTTATCTAATAACATATAATGTTTTTTTAATAATTTTTGTTAGGTTTTGTTCGAGAATTTGGAAGGGAGTCGAAGAGATGAGGGTTTTTGAGAAAAAAATTAATATAGAAAAATCTTTGACATTTAAAAAAAACTGTATAGATAATAAAAAGAGTATTTTTAATTATTTATATTTTTAATTTTCAAAATACTATAACAACATATTTTATATTTGAAAAGTTTGTTTGAGTCTTCCAAAACCCATCAAAATCTTTCTCCAATATAATTTTTTTGTTTCATCGAATAATGGAGATTTTGTGTTATGACTAAAACAAAATTCTCCAAAACGTTCTCAATAAAAAAAAATTAATTTTTTCCTTATATCCTTTATTTTTTCAAAGTTCTTTCTTATTTGTCCCTCCAAACTTTCAAACAAGGCATTAGGTTATGTTTGGATTTGAGATGTGTGATGGAATGAAATGGAGTGGTAACTAAAGATATTGTTTGAATTTATAAATAAATGGTGGAATGAAATGGAACAAATCGAAAAATGATGGTAACTAACGAGATTTCATCCAATTCTTTATTGTTTGCTACAGTACATCTTATTTGCCGTGTATGTGATGAGTGAGAAAATTTTAATAAATAACCAAACATTGGAGTGAGATTTATATTTTATTTAATTCTGCTTCATTTTGTTCTGCTATGCTCCATCAATACTGCTGGAAGTAATTCTTTGTGTCAAAAATATTTGATTTCATTTGTTTTGGGAGTGTGGAAACAATTTGTTACACACATATTTATTTTAGATTTAGATAGATTTGATTTAGATCTAAAATAGAAAAGATTTGATTTAGCTCCAAAATAGGTATTTTAGCTTCTATAGTTTTAGGCATTAGCTAACCTGAATCTATAAATAAAGGGAGTAACCCTTATTTTTGTAATCAACTCATTCATGATTTTGATTGCAAATTGAATAATAAAGTTTTCCACAGTTTGTGGGCAGAGAGTAACTCTGCAGAAAATCATTGTTCTTTTTTCTTTCTTTTATATTTTTTATTGTTATTGTGTGTTGATATCAATCTTGTTCATCAACATTGGTAAAAATTCATCATAGATATTGGTGGATTTCCAACATCTATATCAAGGGAAGAAGAAGAAAATCAATGACGATGAATTCCGCTATCGGAAATTTTCCAGCAAGTCTCTCAATTCTTAAAGGAGATAACTATAAGAATTGGTGCAAACAAGTGAAGGTTATATTCGGTTTTCAAGATCTTCGGGATCTTGTGAAATATGGAGTAGAACTACTTGATGAAAGAGCTTCATAAGCGGAGGAAGTGAAATACAAAGAATTAAATAAGAAAGAATTACAAAACCCTCTTTATAATTTATCAATGTGTCAGCCCAGACAATTTTGAAAAGGTTAGTGATGTAGAATATGCAAAAAAAAAGCTTGGGAGATTCTCAAGAAATCATTTGGAGACGCTGAGAAGGTGAAAGAGGTGAGGTTACAAACTCACAAAAGAACGTACAAATTGTTTCATATGGAAGATAGTGAAAGTATATCTGATTATTGGATAGACGTTAACAATAAGAGATGTTGTTTCGAAGATCCTAAGATCTTTGATTTCGAAGTTCGACTATGTGGTAGTTGCCATAGAAGAGTTGAAGGATATATTAACCTTGTCGAAGGAAGAGCTTCTATGGACACTTGAATCTTATGGACAAAGGATGACAGAAAGAGATGCAGGAAAATCAAAGAGTGATGTGGCTTTGCAGGCTCATTCAGCAAAAGACATGAAAGGCAAAGGAAAGTGGTTCAACAACAAAGGTAGAGGTGGCTACAATAATTCACCTGGTAAAAGAAACCAGAACGAAGAAAACATATCGAATCAAAGAAGACCACAATACCAAGGCAACAAAAGAAGTGGTGTTAGAGGTAGAGGGAGAGGTGGTGGTCGAAAGCTTGATAAAAGTCACATACAATGTTATAATTGTCAGAAGTATGGTCACTATTCAAGTAATTATCCAGAGAAGCAAAGGAATCGGGAAATTGATGCAAATTTTGCAACGTATGAAGAAGAAGAGATGTTGCTTATAGTCACAACAAAAGATGAAGAAAAATTCAAGGATTAATGGTACTTGGATTCAGGATGTTCATCACACATGTCTGGAAGGAAAGATTGGTTTGTCAATCTAAAACCCTCAATGAAGAACATGGTGAAATTTGCTAATGACAATACTCTAGCAGCTGAAGGTATTGGAGAAGTTTTGATTATGTGGAAATATGGAAAAAGGTCAATAATTTTGAATGTGTTATACATTTCAAGCATGAAGAGCAACTTGCTTAGCATAGGGCAGTTGGTTGAAAAGAATTACAAAATGACGGTCGAAGACAAGATTATGAGAGTCGTCGACGCAAATGGAAGATTAATCTTGAAGGCCCTTATGTCTCAGAATAGAACCTTCAAGATCGAACTTAATGTGATGGAGCATCAGTGTCTTTCGACTGTAGCTAGTAGAGACAAATGGATATGGCACTATCAACTAGGTCATCTTAACTTCAAAGACATCAGAGATTTAAAGAGGAAGAATATGGTTTCAGGATTTCTAGAAACTAACAATCCAAACAAAGTGTGTGAGGAATGTGTGCAAGCAAAGCAACACAATAATAGATTCAGCAAGGATGCAAAAAGTAAGTCGAAGGCTACTCTCAAAGTTATATATTCTTATGTATGTGGACCAATCCAGGTGGATTCGTTTGGAGGTAACAAATACTTTGTCACGTTCATACAGTGGACTTACCTGATCAAGAAGAAAAGTGAAGTGGTCGAGGTATTTGCCAAGTTTAAGTCTATGGTCGAAAGACTTCGACGTGTTATGTGAAAAAGAAGGGATTATGCATGAGGTGGTGTCACCCTACACTCCACAACAGAATGGGACTATAGAAAGGAAGAATCGAACCATCATGAATATGGTGAGAAGTATGTTGAAAGGCAAGAATTTACCTAAAGAGTTTTGGGGTGAATTTCTGTCTACTGCAACATATATTTTAAACAAATGTCCAACGAATAAGGTAGAAGAAATTACTACAGAAGAATGATGGCCTGGAATGAAGCCTAGCTTGAGTCATGTGAAGGTATTTGGATCTATTGCATATAAACATGTGCCAGATCAATTGAGAAGAAAACTTGATGACAAGTCGAGTCAAATGATTCTAGTTGGATATCATTTGACAAGAGGTTACAAGTTGTTCGAACCAGTGAACAAGCAAATTTTGATCAGTAGGGACGTGATCATAGATGAGCTAAAAGAATGGGATTAGACTTAAAATGGCAAAAAAGATTTAGTGAGAATTTTACTCGAAGAACCAGAAACTCAAGTTGAAAGAGAAGCTCGACAAGAGGAACTAGAAGTTATAGATAAACCAAGTACAAGTAGACCTCATAGAACATGGCATGCCTGCAAGATTTCAAGATTGTGGGATCGAACCTGCCAATGCAGCTGAAAACAACAACACTTGGTCACTTGTCGAATTGCCTCAAGGCAAGAAGGAAATTGAAAGTGGATATACAAAGTGAATATAAATCCCAGAGGAGAAGTAAATCGACACAAAGCAAGGCTAGTGGCGAAAGTATCTCTTCAGAAAGAAGGAATGGACTTCGATGAAGTTTTTTCACCAAAGGCTAGAATCGAAACAATCAGGTTGGTTGTTGGTTTAGCAGAAATAAATAATTGGCACATATGTCAGATGAACGTGAAGTGTGCATTCCTGAATGGACCCTTAGACGAAGAAGTTTATGTTAAACAACTAGTTGGCTTTGTGAAACATGACGAAGAGAGAAAGGTGAATAGGCTTCATAAAGCCCTGTATGGATTGAAACAATCTCCAAAGGTGATCATGGAGTATATGTAAGAAGGAATTTGTGACGTGCACAACTGAACATGGAGTATATGTAAGAATAAGAAATAGGGAATTGCTTATACTATGTCTCTATGTCGATGACTTGTTAATAATAGGTAGCTTAAAGAAGGAGATCTGAGACTTCAAAGGTGATCTCAGCAAGGAATTCGAAATTTCTAAATCTGGGTGAAATTTCATATTTCCTTGGCATCGAATTCTACAGGACTAGTAGAGGCTTGATGATGCATAAAAGAAGATATGTAGGAGAAATTCTCAAGAGATTTGAGATGGAAGAATTCAATTCAAATTCGATACCGGTAAAACCAAGACTGCAATTGTCAAAAGACTCAAAAGAAGATGATGCCGACCCAAACCAATATAAAAGACTTATTGGATCCTTAAATACCTTTGTCATACAAGGCTTGACTTAGGTATCGCACCTAGCAGCGGTGAAAAGGTTCTTGAGGTATCTAAAAGGAACTCTCGACAATGGCATTTTATTTCTAACAACAAATAAAGAAAAGGAGTGCAAGTTAGCGGGATACACATATTCGAGTCGGTGTAGTGATGTTGAGGATCGAAAATCTACAGTAGAATATGTGTTTATGTTAGGTGGTGCACCAATTGCTTGGAGTTCAAGAAAGGAACCAATTATGGTATTATCATCATGCGAAAAGCAGAATACATAATTGCTTCTCTTTGTGCTTGTCAAGCCACATGGATGGTGAACTTGGTCGAAGAAATAACAGGTAAAGATCATGGAGCAATTACCATGAAGATCAACAACATGTTAGCTACCAACTTGGCGAAGAACCCAATAGAACACAGTCGAAGCAAGCACATCGAAATGAGGTTCCACTATCGTCGAGAGCAGGTAGAACATGGGAAGATAAACTTAGAACACTGTAGAGCTAAGAATCAGGTTGTAGATATCATGATAAAGGGTGTGCAGGTCGAAGTATTCAGAAGACTATGACCTATGATGAATATATATAACTTAGACACAATGAATTAGGTGGTGTGTTGAAATTAATTCTCTGTGTTGAAAATATTTGATTTGATTTGTTTTAAGAGTGTGAAAATAGTTTGTTACACATGAATTTGTTTTAGATTTAGATAGATTTGATTTCGATCTAAAATATAATAGATTTGATTTAGCTCCAAAATAGGTATTTTGGATTTTATAGTTTTGGGCATTAACTAACCTAAATCTATAAATAGAGGGAGTAACCCCTATTTTTTGTAATCAACCTAATCACTATATTTTGCAGTTGCAAAGTGAATAATAAAATTTTCCATAGTTTGTAGGCAGAGAGTTACTCTGCAGAAAATCATTGTTCTTATTTCTTCATTTTATATTTTTCATGGTCATTGTGTGTTGATATCAATATTGTTCATCAAGATTGATAGAAATTCATCATATATATTGGTTTCTTTCCAACAAATATAAACATAGTCTTAAAGTTTTTTAGGTATTCCTCTACTTTTAGTTGTTTGACTTTTCTTCATATGATCTACTTTCCTTACCACAAAATCTACAAGTTTTCTCTCTACATGCTTAAACCATCTAAGCCCATTTTTTACCATATTTTCTACAATAAGTGTTAACCCAACACTTTATTACTCCGAAACAGATTTTGGCTTCAACACAAAAGTTGTAGCTCTTTCTCTTAGCTTTCCAACGCATATCAAAACGTGCGAGACAACATCAAATAGCTCCAGTTATGATCCACACAGTGAACAAGTATCAAGTAACTGCTAAAGCTGAAAACAACATACGAAAATAGATTAATGAATATTTTGACTAAGTTGAAAAAGTATCATTGAAAAGCTTGAATTTCCTTGATGTGTGTATCTCGACTTTTCTTCCAAATTTTTCTACAAAGAGGAAAAACGTCTATTAAAAGTTATAGAAGAGTCGAGTGATCCACATAAACAATGAGAAGATAACAACTTGGCACTTATTTGAGTTTACTTCAATGCCTATTTTTGTTAACATAAAGCCAAGGAACTTTCCAGCCTAAACCCCAAGGAGGACTTGGCGGGTTTCAGACACATGTTATACTTCCCAACTTATTGTAGGGTGTCCTCCAAATTTGTTGCATGGATATGCCCCTATGAGGTATTCATTGTCATATCATCCACATAGACCTTCGAATTCTGCCCCATTTTTGGGACTATATGGCTCCCATGAGTCGCTTGTGGATGGCATATGCATTATTGAGGTAGAGGCCATGATATTATAATAGTAGTTGCCATGGTTTTTAATGAAAATTCTAGCAAGTGTACTAGTCTCGTCGAAGTAATAAGATGATCTTGTCATACCTCAATTTTTGACCTAATATACCACCTCACATATGCATCACTGCATCACTAACAGTTTTAGAATAGAATAGATCGTGTGTGATTTCTAAAAGTCAAAATCAGTGTTTCTTCAAAATTTCATCTGTTCAGGATGTGATCAATTAGGGTTTGAGTTCCCACTCACCTCAAGTGATCTATCTTAATCAACCATCAACATTTGATCTTCAGATTCCCAACTTTTCCCATGATCTATCATGAATCGACCAATGAGGGTTTTTATTGAGGATAGTGAATCATTGACTTTCTGCTCAATGAATGACCTATTTGCTTGGATTGATCTTAACCTCTTCAATGCAACATCTTGACCTAATTTCTTGATTCAAAACATTTCAAAGTCCATGTTTCTTCATCGACAAATTAAATCATCCGATGAAAATTCATCTCTGAAAAGTCAAACTTTGACTTTTGGTCAACTTTTCAAGACCAAACTTTTCAAACATAAAACATTTCAAATGATCCATCATGATCATAAAAATCAAGAAATGTGAAAAGTCAACAAAAAGTCAAGATTTGAAAATTTCTAACACTTAGAAATTTTTTCAAGTGTTAAGAAACATGGTTTTTTCCTACTTTCATGGCCATTTTTCACCTAGATCCATTTGGAATCAGAAAACACTCAAAACATGAAAGTTGTATCCCTTGTTACAAGCTTTCCAAAATGTCCAAGAACTTGCAAAAACATTTTGTCTAGCTATACTTTTGATTTTGAAACATAGAGCTCCAAAACCATGGAATTTCAAGTTCATGCTTCAAAATTACAAGTCATTTTTTGCAAACTTCTCCTTCTAGAAGCCTTGTCACCATTTAGAGACAAGTTATAACTGATAAATATCATTTGTGAATGATTGAGAAAGGATTGGATCAAGAAGAAATTTCCAACCATGGTTAGAAAAGTAACTTTTGCATTAAATGCAAAAGATTCCATCTTACCACTTAAGCCAAGTTGCAAGCTCTCTCAATGATAGCCATGCCTTGTCATTCAGAATTTTTGGCCTATAAATAGAGGTCATTTCCTCAAATTCAAACCACACCAAAGCTATTATAATCAAGCTTTCACTCTTCCTTTCTTGAAATTCAAGTTTCTAAGTCATAAGAGGGAATTTTGCAAATCTCCAAATCTTGCAAAATTTGAGTGAACTTAAGTTTCTAACATGTTCTAAATATCATTTAGAAGTAGTTTAAAACTTAAAAGAAACACAAGAAGTGATCAAACTCATAAACATAATCAAAAAACCAAAACTTGCAAAACGATGCCTTAACTTCCCATCTCTTAATTTGCTCGTGCTAACTTTGATTTATCACTTCAAACACCTTCCATATACTTCATAGAAGTATATACTTCATAGAAGTAATCCAGATTATCATCACTGACCTGTAACAACTCTAAACCCGAAATCAAAATTCACTTTATGTGGCTGCAAGTTGACTTGGTAAGAGAGTTCTAGCCATCCTCAGGACAAACTAAGGGTAGGAACACATTCAAGGAGGTTCAAGGAAGCCAAAGCAATCCTTACTTTGCACCTTGAAGTTGTAGAATTCGAACTGGTTTTTCATACCAAGAGGTAAGTTTTTCAAACTTTGAATCCTCAATTCATGCACTTTTAGCTTTAAAATTGAAAAGCAAAATATAGACATTCAATCACTAAAGCTATCTGGGTTGTTAATTGGAACTAAAAACAACTGAGTTTCAAGAATTAACAATTTTTTTAGTTAGGGTTCAAATTGGGATTGTTAAAATTCGTGATAAGCTTTAATTAATAATAACAACAAAACACATATTCATAATCGTGGCAAAAATCTAGATGAAATAGCATTTTACACTTTTAAAATTGATCAAGATTTGAAGAAATTCGAAATTCCCATGGCCATGGTGTTTTTTGCACGAATACAGTAAAGAGGAAGAAGAAGTTCAAAAATTCAATTTCTGACTTTGGATTTAAAATATATATTTGTGGTTTAACTTAAATTAACGGATGTATTACCGCCCCAGTGGTTGCTAGCACGCTTTTCATGTTTCCTTTGCCTTGCCTATGGTCTAGGGTTCAAATCCCCCTGAGACCATTTTTTCACTTTCCTTCATTTTTTAAACATTTCAAAGACTTGTTTTAAAATATAATTAATTGGAAGCGTGTAAATAACAAGACAAGCACTTGACTCAGTGGTAAAGCTTTTAAATTCTAAGCCAAAGGTCATGAGTTCAAACCTCCTTAAGACCAAAACCAAATTTTTATCACTTGTTTTCTTCACCTTTTCTATCAAACCTCATCATTTTCAAAAACCAATCAAAACTTCTCATTTTGAGATTATTTTTTGCACACTTGTCATTTAATATACCTATTTTATGATTATGTCAAAAAAATCCAAAAATATTTTCTTTTGATTATATTTTTATTAAGTCAAAAATGAGACATTTTAAAGTATTTCTTAATACTTTTCAAAGATGTTTTCTTTCAAACTTTCAAAACTTTCATCTTTTCAAAACTTCTTGTGAATATACTTCACTTTTCAAAATCATTTTCAAAACCTTTTCAAAAACATTTCAACCAACTTACACACCTTTTTTCCATGATCGACTCGATTTGAAGATAAACCGAACCAGTTTTTTTCGTCGAATTTCTTAATCGATCATGGGCCTCCCTCACGGTGTAAGTCCCAATCCTTTTATGTACATATCCAATTTTCCTTGTACATATACAATCACCTTTGTAAATATTCAAACATAAACAAACTTCTTCCGTTTGTTTTCATTCGCTTGTTTATACACCAATTCCATTGGTATTAAGAGAAGAATTATTCCCGGTGAAACTTCTCTTAGATCAATGGGCCTCCCTTCCGGTGTAAGTCCCAACCCTCCTATGTACATACTCATTTCCTTGTACATAAACACCCCTTCGTGTACATATTCATTCCCTTGTACACATTCAAACTTATAAATATTCAAGTTACACTTGCTTTAATTGCTCGTTTTATACACTTGTTTATATTTCCTTCATAAACTCCTGTGAATACACATCACACACTTATAACTGTTCAGTTATAACATAACAACTAGTCTAACAACTAGGTTCCCCCTTTAGCCTCCTCTTGGGCTTTGTACAAGATAACTCATTCATCTGAGTTAGCCTCCTCTTAGGATTCATATAAGAAAACTCATTTACTGAGTTTAGCCTCCGCTTAGGCTTCATATAAGACAACACTCCCCTGCTGAGTTAGCCTCCTCTTGGGCTTCGTTCAAAAGAACTCCTCGTGGAGTTTAGCCTTCTCTTGGGCATCAAACAAGAAAGAGACCAGGAAATCTCTTAACAGCCTCCTATTGGGCTTCCAATACAAAGAATCACCCGCGCTAGGATAGAACCCTGAGAGTATGATTTCCCGGTGAAATCACTCTTAAATCCTAAGAGGATGGTTTCCCGGTGAAACCACTCTTAAAGCCAAAGCCAGCCATACCCTATAGCTTCCTCTTGAGCTTCATACAAGGACCATCAGTGACCATCGAAATGCCTTCTCTTGGGCTAACAATACAAGGACCCTCGATGACCCTCAGAATGCCTTCTCTTGGGCTTACAATACAAGGACCCACAGGCTTCTTAAAAGCATCCCCTTAATCCAATCAATTTCTCCTCGAGATTTAGACATTTATCATCTCTATGGAAGAAGTATCTCATCTCTCACATCACATACAACCATAACTTTTCAAACTCTTTTCAAACAAAAACATCTCTTAATCGTAAGTGGTAACGCTTGTACACTCAAGCAAAACACCCAATGCTTACAATTAAAAGATTCAATCATTTTTCAAACATCTTTCTTAACTCGTAAGTGGTAACGCTTGTACACTCAAGCAAAACACCTATAACTTACGACGAAAGATTCAATTAATCAAACCTTTCAAAATGTATGTGATGAAATAGATTAGATACATTTTTCGTTAAGATGACATTCGTCTTTGTCTCTTAATAACATCCCATTGCTTCCACTAGCATAAGTGGGAACTACGATTGCTCTGACTTTCTCAACATCCCTTTGAGAATACGTAGGCACAAGGTCTCATCCTTGGCGAGCATATTTATTTCTCCCTCAAACCAAACAAACCATAGATCCCTTTAGATCTGAGCTACAAATGCTCTGATTCCCATTAAGGGACATGCATGTAGAAGATCCCAATGATCTTTGCGAGCACAATAATAACAAAACCTAGGAGCCCACATAATTTACCCTTCTTAAAATCCAAAGGAGAAACTTTCCCAACAATAGAAATAGCAATTTAAAACACACAAACATATCAAACATATTTATATATAAAGCTATAGATAACTACATATATTTAGGGTGTCACATCTATTCCCTTTATATAACAAACTCCCTTGCGCGGAATCTCCCCAATACGTTGCGTCTAGTTTGCGCTAGTCGTAATGCATATCATATCAATTGAGGGTATTGCAGCTTTCCCCTTTTTCATAATCATTTTTCTTGTGTTGGAAATAATAAAGCTTGATGCTCGCGGCATCTTTATAGACAAATCAAAAGAGTAAATCGTTTCGAGCTAGAAAATCCGAATTCAAATTCGATTCCCTCGCGCATCACTTTTTAACGCGAACAGAAAAAATGACGACTTTGCTGGGGAGTACACTAAACTTTTATTTTCAAGAAAAATGTGACTCTGCCAAAGAGCACCAAGCTTTTTTGTTTTCAAAAAGAGAAAAAAGGGGGTTAAGCTTTCATATGTGCATATGTTTGTTTTCCTTTTTATTGTGTATTTTCGCGATTTCATCTGATGGAAAGAAATCCTAACCTAGATTTAAGAAACATTTTAAGATCTAGGTGGGGGTATAGTCCTATTAACTTGTGGGAAGTTTCATTACTTACTGAGTTAATTTGAGATCCCTCTCTTAGTGGAGGTTGTCTTGGGAGTATTTGTGTTTAGTAAGTATTTGCGAAGACATTTTGCTTTCGAGAGAACTTACGAAGCTGAGTGGCTGTAGAACACATAACCCATCCTAGCTATTTAGGATGTAGTGCATAAACTATTCAGGGGTAAGCTTAGAATAGTTGTCATGCGAGACAACGATCAGGCGAGTTTTTCTTGAAAAATATTATTGGACTTCGAGTATTCAACAAATCCGATAATATTTCAAAGAGAAGCGTTGAACCTGTATTATCAGTAGAAACCGTTTCATAGATGAATAAGCCCTTAGAACTTACCCACGTTTGGTTCTTATCGTTGGCCTCATGCTCGTGACTTCAAATGCTTGACCATGTGTATAACCACTAACCATGTTTGAATCTTTGTAGCATTCATTCATGCATTCATTCAAAAAACTTCATTTCTCTTTCCATTTCCAAAGAATTTAGAGATTTTTCTTTGTAAATATTTTAGGTTAGAGTGATGGACGTCAGAGGAAGATTCACCAAGAAATACAGTTTTAGAATTCCTGATGTAGGGAAGTTAAAAGAGTTAGCATCCTTGGTAGAAGATCCCTCGGATTTCAGAAAACGCTATGGAACTCTTTTAACTGTCCTGAACACTAACGTTGATGAAGGACTTCTCAAAACTTTCATTCAATTTTACGATCCAGTTTATCGCTGTTTCACTTTCCCTGACTATCAGTTGATGCCTACTTTGGAAGAGTACGCACACATCCTAGGTATCTCGGTATCAGATAAGGTGCCTTTCAATGGTTTGGAAGCCATTCCTAAGTCACTAGTCATTGCAACAATGACTCACTTAAAGAAACCTGAGATAGACAAAAACCTAACTACCAAAGCAAACTCTTAGGACTAACTTCAAAGTTCCTAATGGAGAAGGCTCTTAAATTCTCTGAAGCCAGTATGGTAGCCTTTGAAGCTGTTTTAGCTTTACTCATCTATGGATTGGTGTTGTTTCCCAACGTCCCAATTTTCGTTGATATCAACGCCATAAGGATCTTTCTGATTGGAAATCTCGTTCCCACTTTGCTCGGTGACACGTATTTCTCCATTCATCATAGGAATCGTCAAGGAGATGGAACTATTGTATGTTGTGTACCTCTGTTTTTCAAATGGATTGTCTCACATTTTCTTAAATCTCCTATCTTCCGCGAAAAAAAAGACGATTGGCATTGGTCTCGAAGGCTCATGTCTCTCATAAACAATGATATCCATTAGTATACCTTGGCAAACAATGAGATGGAAATCATTGAAAGCTGTGAAGAATTTGCCAACGTACCTCTCATCGGTACGAAAGGAGGAATCAACTACAACCCATTCTTGGCGAGACGTCAGCTCGAATATGAAAACTCTAGTAAACCCCTTGGTTTTACAGTAGAAAGCTACTTTTATCATGAAGGGGATGATTCCCAAGGTTTGAAGGCCAGAATGATAAGAGCTTGGCATCACATCCGAAGGAAAGAAAAGGGTAATGCAAGGAATTATGTAGCCATGGAAATCTACACTTCTTGGGTGAAGAAAATAGCAAAGGAATTCTGAATGCCTTATGCTTATGAAGAACCCATGTTCTCAGCAGCGTCCAAATCAACCACTTTTCCCGTTGAAACTATGGGAGAATACCAAGAATCTTTGGCCAAGATGAGGCTTGAGAAAGAGGCTTTGGAAGACAAGTTCTTTAAGACTGACCTCGAAAACGAGAAGCTTAAGAAACAGGTCAAAGATCATGAAAAGACGCTCTACTTTCAAGATGAATGGCTCATGGAGAAAGATGAGAAGATCCGTCGAAAAGATAACACGGTCAAAAGATACATCAAAGAAAGAAAAAGAAAGCTTGAGGAAATAACAACCAACAATCCTGCTCCTGACGAGTGGAAGAAAGTCATCAACAAGCTTAAAGCCGAGAAAGCTGAACTGGAAGCTCACTATGGGAAAGAAATCCTGAAGATGAAGCTACATCAAGCCTTTGGTTCTTCATCCGACGAGGACGATTAATTAGTTTAGCTTTAGCTTTATCATTTATTTTATCATTGTAAGAGCAATGCTCAGAAACAAAAAATTGTTGTAATCTTCTTTCAATAATTAATAAAATAAGTGTTTTCCATCCAAATATTTGCTAGAAATTTCTCTTTTAGTATAAATTCTTTGGAAATTCTTTTCTCTTTACATTCATAATCATGCATCATACTTTGAATTTCGAGTTTGTTGTTTAGAATCTTATCTTTTAGAATTTTTTCCAAAGAGAAAGATCGTCAAGTTGTCGCGTCTTAGAGTTCCTCGACTACGTTCACAGCCAACTCGCAAATACAATACTCGGACAAATAGGAGAAAAGCAATGGAAGATTTTGAGCAAGAAAATGTTGAGCTTCGTAGCACAATGACAACACTTCAGGAAGAGGTGGAGAGACTCACTTCTTTGGTAAGTTCGTTGGCAACTACGCAAAGTCAGCAAGCAACATTAAGCAGTCAAAATCAAGCAACAATTTCAGAGATCACTACTCCTCCAGTTTCAGCTGTTGAAGTCAGTAATCCTCTCTTCAGTATGCCAGAAGGTTATCCATGGGGCATGCCTTTCAATTTTGGCATTGGATTTCGTCAACCCACTTCTGAAGTACATGCAACCACGATTGAGGTTCCTACTTTACAGAACTCAGAATTTACTCCACAATATGGAGTAACTTTCCCGCAAGTCACTATGACGGTTTCTCAACCGATCATGACAAACTCAACTTCTGTAGTTCACGCTACTGCAGACGAAGAAGTCTATCATAACCCAGGAGACAACACGAATCCTCGTGGCCAAATGGAGAATCTCCAGGAACAATTCCATAAGATGCAACTTGAGATCAAAATAATCCGTGGTAAGGAATTGTTTGAGAAGAATGCCCACGATCTATGCCTAGTTCCTCGCGTAAGGATACCCGCTAAGTTCAAAGTCCCTGACTTTGAAAACTATAAAGGAAAATCCTGCCCGCAGAGTCATCTTACAATGTATGCTAGGAAGATGTCTACATATAATGACAATCACCAATTGCTCATTCACTATTTCCAAGACAGTCTCACCGGTGCCGCACTGAAGTGGTACATGGGGCTAGATATTTCAAATATCCAGACATTCAATGACCTAGGCGAAGCCTTTGTCCAGCAGTACAAATTTAATTTGGACATGGCTCCAGATCGAGATCAACTCCGCTCCATGTCTCAAAAGGAAAAAGAGACGTTCAAGAATATGCCCAATGTTGGAGGGAAATTGCTGCCCAAGTCAATCAACCGTTAGAGGAGAAAGAAATGACCAAGGTTTTCCTGAACACTCTTGGCCCATTTTACTACGAACGCATGATCGCCAGCGCTCCCGGAGATTTCACCGAAATGGTAAGCATGGGAATGCGACTAAAAGAAGGAGTCCGAACAGGACGCCTAACCAGAGAAATAGGGTCTTCAAGCGGAACCAAGAGGGTCGGAGCCAGCTTCCCGAAGAAAAAAGAACATGACATAGGAATGGTATCCCGAGGGAAACCAAGGAAAAATGTCAGTCACCGACAACAGGTAGCCACAATAGCACCAGTTGTTAATGCAAGTTCAAACGTGGGTATTACCCCGCAATTCCAGCAAACTCAACAGCCTCGACAACAGGCTCAACAATTCAACAATCAGAACCGTGCACCTCGGGTCTCGCAGTTTGATCCAATTCCGATGACATACACGAAATTATATCCTGTATTGATAGAAAGGAATCTTGTGCAAACAAGGTCACCACCTCCGGTACCAGACAAATTACCATGGTGGTATAAAGTAGATATGTCTTGCTTTTTTCATCAAGGGGCACCGGGTCATGATCTTGAGCACTGCATAGCACTAAAAGCCGAAGTACAAAGGTTAGTAAGGACTAATCTTCTCTCCTTCAGGAATGCAAATCCAAACATACAAGCCAATCCACTTCCCAATCATAGTGGACATACCGTGAATTTGATACTAAGGAATACATATCGATATCTTATCACTGGCATAAGTATGATAAGAGAAAGTTTGGTACAGCTCCCTGATACATACAGTACAATGGGCGCCTTCGCTAAACATGACTACACAGCCTGCAGAATCTGCTTCAGGGATCTTCGAGGATGTCCAACTGTGAGAGCAGACATTCAACGGTTAATAGACATTGGTGATATTCAGATCTACAGACAGAAACAGAAACGATTATGACGTGAATATGGTAGGGCATTATTCGCATGAGCTTTTAGTCTCAGATATCAACTCGGAAATTCCCGAAGCAAACATCATTTTTCAAGAGGATTATGTTCTTGTTAATGAAGACAATCTCTCTGAATCTGAAGAGTGGAGCACTTATCTTACTAGCTCTGAATATGTGTCCCAGGAAGAATCGTACGCTCCATTCTATCCTCCAACTGACCAGTTCAAAGGCATGTCCCTACAAAATAATGAGAATGAAAACCCACCTATCCCTTCTGAAATTTGGGATACCTTGGGAGAACTAAGTGGAAAGTTTGACTACATGGTGAAATACACTGCACCTGAAAGCTCAAAAATCAAAATTGAAGACATCCAACCAACTGGATGGGACGATCCTTTTGAGTATCCTAGTCAACCAGAAGAGTCATACACATCTTCTCGATCTCATCATTAGATTGAGATCCCAAATGAAGATCTCTGCTTTAACGCACCTGCCGAGTTTGTTAAGCCAGATTTTAACTATCACTACATCAACGTAATTATCGAAGATCAAGAAGACAATTCTGGAAACGAGTTAGAAAGCATCGCAGACAATGAGTCTCTTAACTCAGAATATTGGGAAGTACATCCCAAGAATCCAGGATACATGCCACTTGAAAGCACATATGCTGCATATTATGCTCCTCGATCTATCCATCAAGGATTTAAGATTGCTTGAAGACAAAGGCAAGGTCAACCGTCCAGAGACTTCAAAGCCTGTTCGACCAACGACCAAAGTCTACACAAGAAATAAGCCAAAAGGAAAACTACCAGAGTATCTAGACTTTCAAGGAGTTCGCCACTATTGGAAGTCTGTTAAAGCTCAGACTGATGTTCATAGTTCTAAGTAGTTTATCTTGCTTTTGTTTTGAACTCGCCGCCCAAAAGAGATGTTTTATAGGGTTTAGCTTTTAAATAATTTCTCTTTGTCTTGCCCAAGACAAATGAGTTTGTATTTAGGGCCCTGTTTCATATGGTGAATCATAAATAAAAGCGTTGTTTTGATTCCACATTTTGTGTTTGTTTTTCGTTTTTTACCCTTTTTCTTGGAAATGGTAATCCTAAAAAAAACCCAAATAAAAACAAACAATCAAAATATAATAAATGATCTGCATACACTTTCACATTAACTTTTTCTAAAAAGAAAAAAAAGAAGAGTTAATAAATCAAACATAAATCAAATATGCAGATTAGAAGATGGACAAATCCATTGAACGCAACTCTATGCTCTCTCCCGACTTTGAATTCCCTATGTTCGATGCCGAGGAAGAGGTTGAAGAAGAGATCCCGAATGAGATTTCTCGACTACTTAAGCACGAGGAAAGAATCATTCAACCTCACAAAGAGCCTTTGGAAGCAATCAACTTAGGTTCTGAAGAAGACAAAAAAGAAGTGAACATCGGAGCTCTACTCGACAGCAACGTCAAGGGAAAACTGATAGATCTTCTCAAAGAGTATGTTGATGTGTTTGCTTGGTCCTACCAGGACATGCCAGGTTTAGATACCAACATCGTGGAGCATCACTTGCCATTAAAACCGGAGTGTCCGCCAGTTAAACAAAGACTAAGAAGAGTTCACCCAGACATGGCCGACAAAATCAAAAAGGAAGTTCAAAAGCAGCTCGACGAAGGTTTCCTCGTCACCTCTGAATATCCTCAATGGTTAGCCAACATAGTACCTATCTCGAAGAAAGACGGAAAGGTCAGGATGTGTGTTGACTACCGGGACTTGAACAAAGCAAGTCCAAAAGACAATTTCCCACTACCGCATATCGACATGCTAGTGGATAGCACTGCAAAGTTCAACGTCTTTTCCTTCATGGATGGTTTCTCTGATGAAGACATGGAGAAGACATCTTTCATCACGCCATGGGGCACCTTTTGCTACAAAGTAATGCCGTTTGGATTAAAGAATGCAGGCGCAACTTACCAAAGGGCAATGACTACTCTCTTTCATGACATGATGCACAAAGAGATCGAAGTCTACGTGGACGACATGATAGCAAAGTCTGACACTGAAGAAGAGCATATAGAATATCTCTTGAAGTTGTTTTAGCGACTAAGGAAATTTCAGCTCCGCCTGAATCCTAACAAATGCACCTTTGGGGTAAGATCCGGGAAACTCCTAGGTTTCATCGTCAGTCAAAGAGGTATTGAAGTTGATCCTGACAAAGTCAAGGCTATTCAAGAAATGCCTACGCCACAAACAAAAAAGCAAGTAATAGGATTTCTGGGATGGTTGAATTACATCTCCAGGTTTATCTCTCAAATGACTGCTACTTGTGGGCCAATATTCAAGCTTCTCCGCAAAAATCAAGAGGTTGTGTGGACAGAAGATTGCCAAAAAAGCGTTTGACAGTATTTAAGGAATACCTGTCAGAACCTCCAATACTGATTCCTCCAATCGAAGGAAGACCATTAATCATGTACCTTACCGTGCTAGAAGAGTCCATGGGCTGCGTGCTTAGACATCAAGATGAAACCGATAAGAAAGAGCATGCCATTTACTACTTGAGTAAAAAGTTCACAGACTGTGAAACTCGTTACTCCATGCTCGAAAAAACATGTTGTGCTTTGGTGTGGGCTTCAAAACGTCTCCGCCAGTACATGATCAATCACACGACTTGGTTAATCTCCAAAATGGATCCAATCAAGTACGTCTTTGAAAATCCTGCCTTAACAAGAAGAATTGCTCGATGGCAGATGTTGTTATCTGAATATGACATCCAATACCGTGCTCAAAAAGCGGTCACAGGAAGCATTCTCGCCGATCACTTGGCTTATCAACTGATCAACGAATACCAATCTCTCAAGTTCGACTTCCCTGACGAGGATGTTATGTACTTAAAGATGAAAGATTGTGACGAACCGCTACCTGAAGAAGGTCCTGATCTAGAATCTAGATGAGGCTTAATCTTTGATGGAGCAGTTAACGTTTTTGGCAATGGAATTGGGGCAGTCATCATTACTCCCGAGGGTTCTCATATCCCGTTTTCCACCAGATTACTATTTGATTGCACCAACAACATCGCAGAATATGAAGCTTGTATCATGGGTATCGAAGAAGCCATCGACTTAAGGATCAAGATCCTTGACATATATGGAGATTCAGCCCTTGTGATCAATCAAATCCAAGACAAGTATGAAACTCATCATCTTGGTTTGATTCCCTACAGAGATTATGCAAGACGTTTAATGACTTTCTTCAACAAAGTTGAACTGCATCATATCCCTCGAGATCAGAATCGAATGGCAGACGCCTTGGCTACTCTATCTTCCATGTTCAAATTCAACCATTGGAATGATATGCCTAAGATCCGTATCAGACGCCTTGAAAGACCTGCATATGTGTTTGTAACTGAAGCAGTCATCGATGATAAACCGTGGTTCCACGACATCAAACGCTTCCTTCAAACTCAGGAGTACCCACTCGGGGCATCGCACAAAGATAGAAAAACTCTAAGGAGGATTTCTAGAAATTTCTTCCTGAATGAAGATGTGTTATATAGAAGAAACTTCGACATGGTCCTGCTCAGATGCGTGGACAGACACGAAGCAGACATGATAATTCACGAAGTGCATGAAGGGTCCTTTGGAACCCATTCAAATGGGCATGCAATGTCCAGAAAAATCTTGAGAGCAGGACACTATTGGATAACGATGGAATCTGATTGCTGTAAACACGTCAAGAGATGTCACAAGTGCCAGATCTACGCAGATAAGATCCATGTGCCACCAACTCTACTTAACGTTCTCTCCTCTCCGTGGCCTTTCTCCATGTGGGGCATCGACATGATTGGGATGATCGAACCAAAAGCGTCCAACGGACATCGTTTCATTCTAGTGGCTATTGATTACTTCACCAAATGGGTCGAAGCAGCATCTTACGCCAATGTTACAAAACAAGTGGTTGTGAGGTTCATCAAGAATAACCTCATTTACCGATATGGAGTTCCAAGTAAAATCATTACAGATAATGGATCAAACTTGAACAACAAAATGATGAAAGAACTGTGTGAGGAATTCAAGATCGAGCATCATAACTCATCTCTTTACCGGCCAAAGATGAATGGCGTCGTTGAAGCTGCCAACAAGAACATCAAAAAGATCATCCAGAAGATGGTCATCACCTACAAAGACTGGCACGAAATGCTGCCATTTGCTCTGCATGGGTATCGTACTTCAGTACGTACTTCAATAGGGGCAACTCCTTTTTCTCTAGTATACGCCATGGAAGCAGTGCTCCCCGTAGAAGTTGAGATTCCGTCAATGAGAGTTCTCATGGAAGCTAAGATATCTGAGGCCGAATGGTGTCAAAGCAGATACGACCAGCTGAACTTAATCGAAGAAAAACGTCTGACCGCTCTGTGTCATGGACAACTATATCAAAGAAGGATGAAGAAAGCCTTCGACAAAAAGGTTCGACCTCGTGAATTCCAAGAAGGCGACCTCGTGCTTAAAAAGATTTTGTCTTTTCAACCAGATTCTAGGGGAAAATGGACTCCTAATTACGAAGGCCCATACATCGTCAAAAGAAGCTTTTCTGGCAGTGCTATGACTCTCACAACCATGGACGGTGATGAACTCCCGCATCCTGTGAATGCTGATGTAGTCAAGAAATACTTTGTCTAAAAAGACAAAAGAACAGCTCGGTAAGTCGAAAACCTGAAAAGGGCTGCTTAGGCAATAATGAGCGTCTCGGTGGACTGAAAACCTGAAAAGGCGGTCCAGGCAAAAATTAGAGACAATAAACATAAATTATCCTGATAGATTGAAAACCTGAAAAGGCAATCTATGCAAAAATTAAGGATCAAATATGACAAAGTAACTGCATCAGTCTGTACTTCGTCAATCTGAAGAATCTTCCATCAACGGATCTTCAATCAAATCTTCTAAAGCAACAACCACAGTTGGAATTCAAAGTTGTTAGAGATAATAGTGGTTATTGCTTTCAATGTAGCCTTTTCCCAATAAATTATCATGTCCAACTCTTGTAAATAGTTCATGGAATCACGCCTTTGGCTGATTACCATTCTATCAATAAAATTTGAGCCTTATGCCCATTTGTTTGCAATTCCTGCTTTATTCTGTTTTGCAAAATAACGCTTTTTCTTGTGAAAATCACTTTTGAAACAAAAAAGTTTTAAATGAATTTTACTCCAAAATTTTGAAATAAAAGTGAAATTTTCCTTTGAACTATGAACATAGAAAGAACTTCAACAGTTTTCTCCATTAGTGTTTCGACCTCCGAAAGATAAAACAACTGCTAAGAAGTCTTCTTCTCCTCAAAAGAGGTCATCAAAGGACGGTATTCTTATCCAAAAATAATTCCCAACAAGGTTGCCATTGAAATGCCTTTTTCAGAAAAGTTTAAAGCATGCAACTCAGATTCATCATCAGTAAACGTCTACACCATGACTGCAGATGTTGCTGAGTATTTGTTTGAACTGTGACGTAGTCCTTTTCCCAAATACCTTTTGTTGTCTTGTCAAGTATCGTTAGCATGCATATGACATTCATGACATTCATCATTCATACATAATAGCATCATTAATGCATTCTTGCATTTCTCAAATGTTTGCTTCTATTCACTTGTTTAGGTTGCATTTATTCTAAAAATAAGTGTGGGTGTGGGTGTGTCAGCTGTCCAGTAGATTATCCCCAAGCAGAGAAATACATTTTTTTTCTCTATCATGTTCCCCAGCTGAGATCATTCCTCATTGGGAACGAAGTCTTGATTGACCTTTTCTTTCCAGTTCGTTCCTGGATAGAATCTTGTCTCTAATCAATTCATGTTTAGATTTCAAAAAAAAAAAAACTACCTGCAAACAATAAGCAATAGCCTCGTCATCCGAGCTGCTTATTTTCCTTTTCATCTTGAAGCTTGTCACAAAATGATTGTTCTTCTTAGCAAGTTCAATCATGAAAATTCAAGAAAAATCTCCACAGTTGTCTTTCTGTCTAAAAGAAAACCTGTGTCTTTTCAATCAAAATGCCCGCATCTTCTCAAAAGAGAGATCCCTGGCAAGATAGTAGCTGTGAAAATAGAAACTCATTTGAGATCTGTTTCCATCATTGTTTGTTATTCACAAAGCTGAGTACTCAGTAAATTTCTTAAAAGAATTACCTTGTTATAGTTATCACTTTGTTGATAATTGGTAATATCTTCAGAACTCATTACCATAAACTATCACAAGGCTGATAATTGGTAATATAATCTTTACTTACCTTAAACATTGTCACAAGGCTGACAGAAGGTAATCTCCTCGTTTCCCAAAGCGAAACAGATTTGCACTTACATTGTGAATCTATTTTCCCAATGAAACATATTGCTTGTTTCCAAACAAACAGGATTCTCCTTTCTTGGACAGATTGAGTCATCCTAACACATTCCCCAGCATATCATTCTTTGATATCTCCTGGGTGAACTTTTTGCAATCATTTTGCATCATTCGCATTTTTTGGTATCTTAGGTCCAAAATTTGCGTATTCTGATATTTAAGTCTCTTCACACCTATCGAGACGAAGATATTCATCTTCATATCTCAGGTTAAAGAAACTTAAATAGGGGCATCTATCATATCCCAATTTTTGACCTAATATACCACCTTACATATGCATCACTACATCACTAACAGTTTCAGAATAGAATAGATCGTGTGTGGTTTCTAAAAGTCAAAATCAGGGTTTCTTCAAAATTTCATCTGTTCAGGATGTGATCAATTAGGGTTTGAGTTCCCACTCACCTCAAGTGATCTATCTTAATCAACCATCAACATTTGATCTTCAGATTCCCAACTTTTTCCCATGATCTATCATGAATCGACCAATTAGGGTTTTTATCGAGGATAGTGAATCATTGACTTTCTGCTCAATGAATGACCTATTTGCTTGGAGATTGATCTTAACATCTTTAATGCAACATCTTGACCTAATTTCTTGATTCAAAACATTTCAGAAGTCCATGTTTCTTCATCAGACAAATTTTGAATCATCTGATGAAAATTCATCTGCTCTGAAAAGTCAAACTTTGACTTTTGGTCAACTTTTTCAAGACCAAACTTTTTCAAACATAAAAACATTTCAAATGATCCATCATGATCATAAAAAATCAAGAAATGTGAAAAAGTCAACAAAAAGTCAAGATTTGAAAAATTTCTAACACTTAGAAATTTTTTCAAGTGTTAAGAAACATGGTTTTTTCCTACTTTCATGGCCATTTTTCACCTAGATCCATTTAGAATCAGAAAACACTCAAAACATGAAAGTTGTAGCCCTTGTTACAAGCTTTCCAAAATGTCCAAGAACTTGCAAAAACATTTTGTCTAGCTATACTTTTGATTTTGAAACATAGAGCTCCAAAACCATGGAATTTCAAGTTCATGCTTCAAAATTACAAGTCATTTTTTGCAAACTTCTCCTTCTAGAAGCCTTGTCACCATTTAGAGACAAGTTATAACTAATAAATATCAGTTGTGAATGATTGAGAAAGGATTGGATCAAGAAGAAATTTCTAACCATGGTTAGAAAAGTAACTTTTGCATTAAATGCAAAAGATTCCATCTTACCACTTAAGCCAAGTTGCAAGCTCTCTCAATGATAGCCATGCCTTGTCATTCAGAATTTTTGGCCAATAAATAGAGGTCATTTCCTCAAATTCAAACCACACCAAAGCTATTATAATCAAGCTTTCACTCTTCCTTTCTTGAAATTCAAGTTTCTAAGTCATAAGAGGGAATTTTGCAAATCTCCAAATCTTGCAAAATTTGAGTGAACTTAAGTTTCTAACATGTTCTAAATATCATTTAGAAGTAGTTTAAAACTTAAAAGCAACACAAGAAGTGATCAAACTCATAAACATAATCAAAAAACCAAAACTTGCAAAGCGATGCCTTAACTTGCCATCTCTTAATTTGCTCGTGCTAACTTTGATTTATCACTTCAAACACCTTCCATATACTTCATAGAAGTATATACTTCATAGAAGTAATCCAGATTATCATCACTGACCTGTAACAACTCTAAACCCGAAATCAAAATTCACTTTATGTGGCTGCAAGTTGACTTGGTAAGAGAGTTCTAGCCATCCTCAGGACAAACTAAGGGTAGGAACACATTCAAGGAGGTTCAAGGAAGCCAAAGCAATCCTTACTTTGCACCTTGAAGTTGTAGAATTCGAACTGGTTTTTCATACCAAGAGGTAAGTTTTTCAAACTTTGAATCCTCAATTCATGCACTTTTAGCTTTAAAATTGAAAAGCAAAATATAGACATTCAATCACTAAAGCTATCTGGGTTGTTAATTAGAACTAAAAACAACTGAGTTTCAAGAATTAACAATTTTTTTACTTAGGGTTCAAATTGGGATTGTTAAAATTCGTGATAATCTTTGATTGATAATAACAACAAAACACATATTCATAATCGTGGCAAATATCTAGATGAAATAGCATTTTACACTTTTAAAATTGATCAAGATTTGAAGAAATTCGAAATTCCCATGGCCATGGTGTTTTTTACGCGAATACAGTAAAGAGGAAGAAGAAGAAGTTCAAAAATTCAATTTCTGACTTTGGATTTAAAATATATATTTGTGAAGTTAAATCAACGGATGTATTACTGCCCCAGCGGTTGCCAGCACGCTTTTCATGTTTCCTTTGCCTTGCCTATGGTCTAGGGTTCAAATCCTCTTGAGACCATTTTGTCAATTTTTTTCACTTTCCTTCATTTTTTAAACATTTCAAAGACTTGTTTTAAAATATAATTAATTGGAAGCGTGTAAATAACAAGACAAACACTTGACTCAGTGGTAATGTTTTTCAATTCTAAGCCAAAGGTCGTGAGTTAAAACCTCCTTAAGACCAAAACCAAATTTTTATCACTTGTTTTCTTCACCTTTTCTATCAAACTTCATCATTTTCAAAAACCAATCAAAACTTCTCATTTTGAGATGATTGTTTGCACACTTGTCATTTAATATACCTATTTTATGATTATGTCAAAAAATCCAAAAATATTTTCTTTTGATTATATTTTTATTAAGTAAAAAATGAGACATTTTAAAGTATTTCTTAATACTTTTCAAAGATGTTTTCTTTCAAACTTTCAAAACTTTCATCTTTTCAAAACTTCTTGTGAATATACTTCACTTTTCAAAATCATTTTCAAAACCTTTTCAAAAAAATTTCAACCAACTTACACACCTTTTTTCCATGATCGACTCGATTTGAAGATAAACCGAACCAGTTTTTTTCCTCGAATTTCTTAATCGATCATGGGCCTCCCTCACGGTGTAAGTCCCAATCCTTTTATGTACATATCCAATTTTCCTTGTACATATACAATCACCTTTGTAAATATTCAAACATAAACAAACTTCTTCCGTTTGTTTTCATTCGCTTGTTTATACACCAATTCCATTGGTATTAAGAGAAGAATTATTCCCGGTGAAACTTCTCTTAGATCAATGGGCCTCCCTTCCGGTGTAAGTCCCAACCCTCCTATGTACATACTCATTTCCTTGTACATAAACACCCCTTCGTGTACATATTCATTCCCTTGTACACATTCAAACTTATAAATATTCAAGTTACACTTGCTTTAATTGCTCGTTTTATACACTTGTTTATATTTCCTTCATAAACTCCTGTGAATACACATCACACACTTATAACTGTTCAGTTATAACATAACAACTAGTCTAACAACTAGGTTCCCCCTTTAGCCTCCTCTTGGGCTTTGTACAAGATAACTCATTCATCTGAGTTAGCCTCCTCTTAGGATTCATATAAGAAAACTCATTTACTGAGTTTAGCCTCCGCTTAGGCTTCATATAAGACAACACTCCCCTGCTGAGTTAGCCTCCTCTTGGGCTTCGTTCAAAAGAACTCCTTGTGGAGTTTAGCCTTCTCTTGGGCATCAAACAAGAAAGAGACCAGGAAATCTCTTAACAGCCTCCTATTGGGCTTCCAATACAAAGAATCACCCGCGCTAGGATAAAACCCTGAGAGTATGATTTCCCGGTGAAATCACTCTTAAATCCTAAGAGGATGGTTTCCCGGTGAAACCACTCTTAAAGCCAAAGCCAGCCATACCCTATAGCTTCCTCTTGAGCTTCATACAAGGACCCTCAGTGACCCTCGAAATTCCTTCTCTTGGGCTAACAATACAAGGACCCTCGATGACCCTCGGAATGCCTCCTCTTGGGCTTACAATACAAGGACCCACGGGCTTCTTAAAAGCATCCCCCTAATCCAATCAATTTCTCCTCGAGATTTAGACATGTATCATCTCTATGGAAGAAGTATCTCATCTATCACATCACATACAATCATAACTTTTCAAACTCTTTTCAAACAAAAACATCTCTTAATCGTAAGTGATAACGCTTGTACACTCAAGCAAAACACCCAATGCTTACAATTAAAAGATTCAATCATTTTTCAAACATCTTTCTTAACTCGTAAGTGGTAACGCTTGTACACTCAAGCAAAACACCTATAACTTACGACGAAAGATTCAATTAATCAAACCTTTCAAAATGTATGTGATGAAATAGATTAGATACATTTTTCATTAAGATGACATTCGTCTTTGTCTCTTAATAACATCCCGTTGCTTCCACTAGCATAAGTGGGAACTACGATTGCTCTGACTTTCTCAACATCCCTTTGAGAATACGTAGGCACAAGGTCTCATCCTTGGAGAGCATACTTCTTTCTCCCTCAAACCAAACAAACCATAGATCCCTTTAGATCCGAGCTACAAATGCTCTGATTCCCATTAAGGGATATGTATGCAGAAGATCCCAATGATCTTTGCGAGCACAATAATAAAAAAACCTAGGATCCCACATAATCCACCCTTCTTAAAATCTAAAGGAGAAACTTTCCCAACAATAGAAATAGCAATTTAAAACACACAAACATATCAAACATATTCATAGATAAAGCTATAGATAACTATATATATTTAGGGTGCCACATCTATTCCCTTTATATAACAAACTCCCTTGCGCGGAATCTCCCCAATACGTTGCGTCTAGTTCGCGCTAGTCGTAATGCATATCATATCAATTGAGGGTATTGCAGCTTTCCCCTTTTTCATAATCATTTTTCTTGTGTTGGAAATAATAAAGCTTGATGTTCGCGGCATCTTTATAAACAAATCAAAAGAGTAAATCGTTTCGAGCTAGAGAATCCGAATTCAGATTCGATTCCCTCGCGCGTCACTTTTTAACGCGAACAGATCTGTCTCAACGGGGATTACCAATTTCAACAAGGTAATTATAATGCGAATTAAAATTAATAATAAATGGGTGGTTTCAATGATGATTTGGTTACAACAACAAGATTAGAAAATTTTCGAATTAAAATATGATAATGAAAGGCAATTATATATTTTATATTGAATCGCTTCAGTCTACTTGTTGATGAACCGTGTGTATTAATTCAATTGTAATGACGTTATAATCTTACAACAAGTTTAACAAGACCACTAGATCCAATTCCTTGGTGTACAACTCACTAGTTCCCTAATTTAGGTGTTCTATATTTTTGAATTCAAAATCCATGTCTTATAGTTATATATTCCTAGTTAATTACTAAGTTGAATATTTCCCTAGATCAGATTGGTAGACTTACAGTCAATATCCCATACTCATCTGAATAATCATAAAATTAACTAAGTGTATGTAATTATAAGTCGTGGCTTTTGAATTAACAATATTAAGTAGTAGGCATCAAATTAACTAGGAATATATTGGTAGACTTACCATCATTCCATAGAGGGAAAATATTTAACACGCAAAAATCGTTAACATCAAGAATAATTAAATAACGATAATAACATATAAGCATAAAATTAATCTTAAACAATCATATGATCCAACAAAGTACAAAATCGTTCATCTCAAAAGACCTAATATATAATAAATTAGCTACTCGTAGAGAATTTAACAATTACCATAAGTTGATAAGAACTCTCCATCAACATCTATGAAAAATAAGCTCTCTGATGACTCAAATTCTCTCAAAATCGTGCTCTAAAAATCTCTTGGTCGTCCCTTCCTTTCCCAAAACCAAAACCCCAAAAAATGTCCAAATTCTCCTGTTAAAGCTCCAAAAAAAGTGTTAGGAAAACACTTCATCACACCTGAGTTGTTTCCTATCGCGATCGCAAAGTGACGTTATTGCACCTACATTGTCAGCATCGTGGCCACGAGAATTCCACAAGCAAACTTATTTGTTTTCTTACTTTTTCTTCATTTTTTCATTAACTCCATCTTTCTCACTCTTTCGCAACTTTGTTCAATTCTTCTACATATTTGCTTGACTTATGCTCATTATTTCGCTGATTCCATCAAAATTACTCGCAAACTTTATGTAATGACAAAGCGACATCAGTTTGATATTAACATCATCTTGGTCGCATCGATGATATCCATGTTAACTTTGTTAAACCCCCGAGTAGGCATCCATGAAGCTCATAGTCTTATAGCACAAGGATCCATCAATCAAACAATCAATATGTGGCAATGGATAAGGGTCCTTGGGGCAAGCTACATTGAGGTCGGGGAAATTCATGCACAAGGCGCCACTTATTTGATGATTTCTTTGCCAGTACCACATTTGCTAACCACATTGGATATTTTACTTATATGATGGAACCGAAACTTGTTAGCTTATTTACCTCATTGTCGATTGCAACTATATTCTCCTCACCAACTTTTCACTTTCTTTGTGACACTAGTCTCATACAGGGGTTGACCATGAGCCAACGACACACCACTTAGATATTTATGCCCGACATGTTGGAGGGGGCAAGCGAACAAGTCAACATTTCTAATGAGTCGATCGACTAACTCGTGTTATTCTTCTTTGTAAATAAAGGTGTCTATCTTTGTCACATGGTGAGCCTAATGACCTGCTTGAACCTTCTTCATAGCCTTTGTGGGTGTGAGTTTCTCGTTCTCCATGCACAATTTAAGGTCTCTATTAACAATGCTTATGTCATGTGCTTCAGGAAATGGGGCATCCACGTGGGTGAGATACTTATTCCCCATTGCCATGTTACTCTAGTTACATTCTCTGGCGCTCTCTTGGTCTCCTAAAACTGCCATGACTCACTTGCTGGGTAATGAAAATTTCAAGATAAGCTACTGAATGGATATAATCGCCCTAATGAATTAATGGTTGATCTGCCAAGGATGACGTTATAAAGAGATAAGGTGCCCACCATGAGGTAGTTAACTTCAATCACCTTGGAATCTTCACACATGTTGTAATTAGTTTCTAGGGTTATATGTCCCCTTACTTGCGCATGTTCGCATAACAACCCTAATAGCAAACCCTGTAACTCATTAATGATGATATGATTGGGCTAGATCTTCTAGAAGGTGCTCAAGTAGGATGTCAACTGAGCTTATCAAGTATATCAATACCCGCTTGATATACTGATTGTTGTGATGCATATTGATGATCATAGATTCATTGCCATGATTGTAGACTCTGATGGCATTAGTGTTAGAGAAAGTGGTGATGGCCCCTGATCCTCTCCGGTTGGTTTTGAAGAGTATGATAGATATTACGTTCGTAGTCAACACTTGCTTGACATATTTCCTCTGAGAGAAGCTGGAACTTCGTGCATGGTGAAATCTTCGACAATGGTGTTAACCATAAAGTCTATATCTTTCTTGTCCATTTTCAGGAAAAGCACATGAAAATGGTAGTGATGATGGAAGGTGTGGCCCATGTTTGTTTTACTGGGACCCATGATGGGTACTATTATACTTTCTAAAACATACAAATGTGTGGCACCCCTATGTTGGTAGGGGTGACCATAGGATTTAAGATTTTTTGTGTGGTTTAGGGTAAGCTCACGATGGTGAGAGACCATGTTTTAAAGGTGTTTATGATATGGAGAAAGCAAACTCACGTGAGGTGTGAAACTCTATATTTTATGGGTGTATCATGGTGTATCCATATATCTCTCATCATTCTAGGAATTAGGTATTTATTTAGGCCTGTGGGCATTAATTTAGGGTTTATTGAGAATAACAATTTCCCCTAGTTATGGTAGTGGACTATCGAATTTCTATTTCATAGGGAAACATGGTTTATTCCTTTGAATTTTTTTCGAAGTATCTCTAACCAAGAAATTTCGTTTCCCATGTTTTCCCATACTAGGAGAATGGGGAATGTCGTGGGAGAGGTAATACCCCCTCTTAGGCAGTTGGGTTATATTGCCCCTAGTTGGTGGTATGACTTCCTCACCCTTAGGGGATCTTCACATATATCACTTCACAAGTCTATCTACACATTTGTTTCATTATCTATAAATATGAGTGAAACACTTCATAATACACATGTTCTTGGAGTTAATCCACATGTTCCAAAGTTCTTAAGGTATTAAAGATTCATTTTTTTATGCAATGAAGAACACCTTGGGAATATGTTTCCATCTAAACTTTGGACTAACCTTTAATCACCATATTTTCTAGTGCTACCAAGATAGAGATAAACTCTACATTTATGACCTTTTCTAACCCTAAACTCACAAAAATAAAACACCAAGGAACCCTCCCCGATGGTCCTTAACATTGGCCCCCTTCAGTTAAGTTATCTTTAACTAGCCATCAGTGTTAACTTCCAACCCCGGTTTGATTTTTGCCAAACAATAATAATAATTATTAGATACCTTATATATTTAACTTCATAAATATGTCCAAAATGTCCCACTCTAATGTGCGTTGTGCAATACCTTCTTTTTGGAGGGAAGATCTCCTCTTAGTATGTGCCAAAAATGATTTTTACATTTAACTTAGTCCTATGTTAGGAATTGTTAAACCCTCTCTAACTTATGATTCATTTAATCGTGAGAAATCATGTGTGATGGATTCTGTGCTATCAAGCCGCCAAAATCGTGTGTTTAAGTTTGGGAGACCACCCTAAGCTCTTATCCCAACATATATAAAAAATAATAATTTCTAAATACAGTGTAAAATGGCATTTGAACAAGATATGCGTCGAAGACTATGTATGACTATTGCACAAGCTGTACATTGAAGCAAAACTACAATGGAAATTTCTTTTGTCACCTAGTAGTTTTCTTCTAGGCCTCTGGCGAAAAACCTAAAATACCTCCAGACTTCGCAAGTGTACTTGCGAAATCACCTCGCAGCAGGTTTCACAAGTGCACTTGCGAATCAACTCATAATTTATAAAAAAACAATGTGATTTCGCGTGTGTATTTGTGAATTAACCCATAGTTTTATATGTTGAATTATGAATGAATTTTGCATACAATTGTGCAGATTTTTTTGATAAATAAATAAAATAATAACAATTACTAACAACTCCATACAATGAAATTTTTTATGGGAATTTTAATTAATTCAAATTCTAATATACTGATATGCAGTCTAAGAGTCTAACACTATTTAATAGTTGAACTAGAACTTTTAGACACAAGTGCAAATTTCATTTTATTTTCCACCTATCCTATATATTTTTATGCTTGACTTCATAAATCTAGATCAATTGGCATCCTTAACTCATACTATGCACCGAAAATGTCTCCTTTTACATATGTCGTGATTCTCCTATACTCCTCCTAGTAGTCACTTATTCTTTATCTTTCACCACATTAGATAATGTAGTGGACAAGGAACGTTCAATTCCTAAATAATTATTCCTATATTCATGTTCAAAGGTCAAGAGAGGAAGCATGTGGATTCTCTTATACACATAAAACATATCAACAACTTTGTGATAGCTTAAAGCACTTCATCCACCAATGCTTAATCATCCCCACTACTCACTAGTGACTAGACATATTGGTTCTCAATTCATGGTTTTCACTTGGATTTCAAATTAAAAATTCACAAAACTACCTACACCGTTCATTTAATATGCCATACTAGTACTAGATTAAACAATTATGCACTAGTACTTTTTTTCCTCTTATAATGCCTATTCTTATGCACTATAGCATACGTGGAAGCTTACCATTGGTTTCGATAAATATATTCTATTCTCGACATCAATCCACTAATTTACAAGTAGACAATAATGATGTATAAACGAAGTGATACTTAACTATTATGACTCTAGAACATTACACGGACACAATACTGATCCAAAAACGATGCGAAACTTAACCATTCAAAATTTAGACAATATATTAATATTATGTTTGATGGAAATATTTGTGTTTGGGTAGGTGCTAGAAGCTTACTATATGAAATAGTGCAACAATATCTTCCAATAAATTGGACAGAAGAGTCAAGAACTTTATTGAAGGGTTTGTTTGTTTTGTTATGCTAGTAGTGCCAAGCTCCCAACACAAATGTTCCAATATTTGTCATTCCAACGTGGATAGCATAATAGAAACACAAAAGTTTCTTCAAAAGTGCTTTTCTGTCATAATTACTTCTCATCTCTTTCTCTCTATCTATAGATATTCCTCAACCTAACTAACTGTGGAGGATGTGAATAATTGGCGTTCAACAACAGGTATGTGCTTCTTCTTTCTGTTTATGAATTAACTGCTTAAGTTCACATGTGAATTGATATCTTGCAAATCAATTCAACTTATTTATATGTACATAATCGCTTATCAATTAACTACATACCATTCAAATATAAATATTTCTCAAACTTTTTATCATGAGCTTTTTTTATCATATAGTAAATTGTATTTATGGAATATGTTCATTACATTTACACATCTAATAATATATCTAGAGCTGATATTATGGATTACCTGTTCTTAATAGACTGAGTAAAAAAGGTTATGTTATAATAAGAGCCTGAAAATTACTATTTGAGTCCGACTTTAAATGAATTACAGATTATTCAATTCTAAATAAAATAAATTTTTTATAAAATAATATATTTATTGTAAATAAAATAAAAAATTATACTATTTTAAACATAATACATTTTAAATATTATGCTATCTTTTATAAATACTATGATGTATTTTTAAATACAATACATATTTAAATTGTATAAAATAATATTTAAATATTTGATATGAAAGAAATTAATAGAATATAAGAAAAAAAAATATTGAATTATATTAATATATAATATTTAAAAAAGAAATATTAAATAGAATATAGATAAAATTTAATGAATTGAAAAAAATCAATGTGTTATTTTGGAGTAACACAATATAATAATTAATATTATTTTTTTAAAATTTATAGTTATGCGGACCCAATAAACAACCCACGATCTATACGAGTTAACTCTAATGAGTATTAAATTAAAAAAAAAATCCATAAAATATGAGCTCTACTTTAAAAGTCCAAACTATATAAATTTTTGGATCGGAAAGACGGAACCGTATGAAATACTAGTAGCTCATTTAACAACTATAAATATATTTAGGTTAGCATTCTAGAGAATATTATATTGAAATTTTTTTGAATACATGCATTTCAAGAGAATATTTTTATAAATAATTTATTAACTTGTATCCTTAAGCTACATGTTAGCTTTTTTCATATTCCTTTCCATTCCATCACTTACCACCATATTCATTCCTTTCCAATTTGGACCGAATGAACAACTTGTCTTGTTTTGTCACGAAATTTCCAACCAATGGAATGATATCTTTGTTCCCGTCTGCTCCATTCCACTCTATTCATTTTAAGACTATAACGATCGCTCTTCCATTCAAAAGAATGAGTATTTCTAGGATATTCCCCGATGCATAAAGGCTACAAGTGTCTAGCCTCAATTTGAAGTCAGAACAATAATATGGTTTCTGTTGTCTTTCTCACATAGTCACAAACAGGATATAAATGAACCTTTGGTCGTGGTTATATTCTCATATGAAACTTTATTCCGATCTATGGTAACAATTAAATCCTAGAAACATTCTATCAACCCAAAACTTTTTGTTTCCTTCACTATGGTATTTTTGTTTCTTTTCCTCTATGTGCTTATTGTTGGAATTTGCAGATTAGGATAAGAAAGTTATAATTCTACTTTCCCCTCTAACTAGACTTTGTTGCTTTTGATTAAGGGAATACTAAGCAGTTTCTTGGCAGGAGAAGGTGATTGAATGGCAAAAGTTTGTTGGCCATACTTTGATCCTGAGTATGAGAACTTCAGCAACAGAATTAACCCTCCAAGGTTCACAGTTAACTTCCTTTGAAATACAATACTTGTTTTCTTTTCCAATCATCCTGCAAAAAATGCACTGATTTTGTTTTAATAAATAATATTTGCATTTATGGATACTTATATATATTGTTATACTTTTCAGTGTCATTTGACTGCTTTAACATAATCTTAAAGGTCAAAAGGCGAAACAACTGCACAACATAAATCTAAAAGCTTCTTTTAGTTCATAATGACTAGCTCTTGTTTTGTCAAAAAAAAAAAACTAGTCCTTTGTTACAAGGTAGATGCTATCAGTTCATTCCCTAGTGGTGTCATAGGTTAAACTCCTTGTGGATTTGAGGAATATGGTGGGAATTTTTAATATCTAGAAGAAGTTGCTCGTTTTAGTGAACTCTGTTTCCACTTCGCAGGGTCTCTATGGACAATGATAGTTGCCATGATTGTACATTGATCAAGGTATATAATTCCTCAAAATAATTAATTAATTCTAATGTTTGAGTCTTAATTTGCCAGCTGAAGGAAACCTAGTCATTTGTACCCTTTGGCTTTTTTGTAGACCAACAAAAGAAAAAAACATGTCGCATTTGTACGCTGTCTGGATTTCCTATGATTAGTTTACTTTTGCAGAAACTTATCTTTAGCAATATTTTCTTTACTAAAAACTAGTTGAAAATTTAAACTGAAAGCTTGTTGAGAAGATAGAACTCCTGTTAAAACCTCTTTCAGTCAATTTCTAAATAATTTCTTCATTTCCTAGTAAGTTAGGCAGCACATTAGGCTACATCAAGTGGCCATAATTTTTAGATCATTTAATTTCTATGGTATTCACATTCAGATAAGTTGATCCAATATATAATGGATTCATTTTTCAATAATGCAGATTGATAGTGTCAATAAACCAGGAATTCTGCTGGAAGTCGTGCAAATCCTAACAGACCTTGACTTCATAATCACCAAAGCTTACATATCTTCTGATGGTGGATGGTTTATGGATGGTACGTTTGCAATTGAATTCAGACTGAACCAGCAATGCATTGACTGATACTACATAGACGTGTCTCATTCAGTCATTCATGCTTGTTGTTTATTATTTTCTTACTATTGCATGTGTAAATTTTGGTTGCAATCAACATGAACTTCAATTTTTTTATGATTACTTATGTGAATGTGCCCACGACGTATTTATATGCTTCTTTTCATATTTTAGTCACCAAAGTAGAAAATTCTTTGGTTGTTAGATGAAGTACTTGTAAAATAAACAGAACACTTGTAGTTCTTACCGCGCTAGCTACTAGCCATTGTCTTGAAAATGAATTTGAGATGGCCTTATTGTCAAACCCTTATTTATATTCTCTATATCTCATTCACTCGGCTATGATTTTAAGTTTTGGTCGCAATGTCGATGTTTTTGAGATTGCGTTAGCTGCATTTTTCGGAAACTGAAATATCAAGGGTCATCCTCACCTTGTAAATTTTACACAAGATATGTACATTCGTGCCTAGACATATCAGAACATTTCATATTAAAGTTGTAGTTAATTTGTTTAGTTATTGTAATAAACAGTATTTCATGTCACGGATCAGCAAGGGAAGAAGATAACAGACATCAAAATTATCGACTTCATTGAAAAGGTATGTGTCTTTGTTGTCCTCTATCTTTATCCGAGATGATTTTAGTAGCCTTTATCTTCATCTTAGAAAAGGAACCATGCAAGATTTGCCAATTCTTATTTTTTGTTCTCTCAAAAGGAAGGATAGGAGTAGAAACCAGATGTGAACTATGCCTGTCTCCCTTTTTGAGTGTCTAATGCACTTCCAATATTTGGAGAGACTTTATAAACATAGCTAGGAACATCCAAACTCCCTTACTGACAGTGTTCATAGTTCTAGAATAAACCATTGATCAAATTCTTGCTAGTATCTACCGAGCTATATCCTAAACAGAATCTAAATATCAATAACATTTTAAAATTACAAAATAGAATGATACGAAAATGTTCTATTAAAATCAATAATTTCATATAGCTGAAACACATTCTTGTAGCAACTTAAGTATGTTGCACAGATCAAATACTAAGAACTTATTTGTGAACACTTAAATAGGCTCTAGGACCAAAGGGCCGCAAAAGCACAGAAGGTGGGAAGAGTTGGTCAGGCAAGCGAGTTGGTGTGCATTCCGTTGGTGATCATACAGCCATTGAGCTCATTGGTAAGGACCGCCCAGGTCTCTTGTCAGAGATCTCAGCTGTCCTTGCAAGCCTCCAATTTAATGTGACTGCAGCTGAAGTTTGGACTCATAACAGGCGAATAGCATGTGTTCTGTATGTCAATGACGCAACAAACCAAACTATGGATGATGACTCAAAAAGATTGTCTACTATTGAGGAGCAGCTCAACCACATCCTACGTGGATGTGAGGATGATGAGAAAGTGGCTCGGACCAGTTTCTCAATGGGTTTCACCTTCACCCACATGGACAGAAGACTCCACCAAATGTTGTTTGCTGATAGGGATTATGAGAGTGCTGGAGTAACCACAGCAAATGTTGATTGTCCTCCCTCTTTCAGGCCAAATATCAGAATAGAACGTATCGAGGAAAAAGGCTACTCAGTTGTTAGTGTGAAATGCAAAGATCGGGCAAAATTGATGTTTGACATTGTCTGCACTCTCACTGACATGGAATATGTTGTTTTTCACGCCTCCATCTCATCTGAAGGCCCTTATGCATCACAGGTATGAAATGTAAACGCATGCATCAAATTGATTACTGATTGACAAAATTTGCAGTGGACTAAGTTGTTGATGTCGTAATTTTAGGAGTATTTCATCAGGCACGTGGATGGGTGCACACTTGACACTGAAGGGGAGAAAGAAAGGGTCGTCAAATGCATTGAAGCTGCTATTCAAAGAAGAGTAAGCGAGGTAATGTAACTTACAGTTTATATTTGATTTTTAAGTATATGCTAGCTACATTATTCCTTAGTAATAAACAACTCAAGGACAAACTCCTGCTTCTCAGCTCTTATTAGTAAGTCTTTCCTGCTCTATTAACGAACTTGGATATTTCTTTTGACAAATACAATTCCCCGTAGCATATGAATGTGTTCTTCTAGCTGAAGTCAGCGATCTACTATTCTTTTCTGCATGTGATTCTTCAGCAGAAAGTCTTCCGAGTTTGACCAAATGAATACATTTTGAACCTGCAGCTATCTGCTTGTTTTGTTGCGAATGGTACGGTATACATACATGGTGATAAGTTCCACTCAGATTGTATCTGACCATCGTATCCACCAATGAATCGGTGACGCTTGATGGTCTTTTGTCTTCACTAGAGCTTAAGAATCCTTATGCTCCACACGTAATATCATCCACATCTCTATAATCTCAAAATTAACAAGATGTTAAATATATTTTTAGTTCTTATAAACTCATGATTGTCTAGCTTTAGTCCTTTTAAAATTCTATTCATTTTTAATCTCTATTTAACAAAAACTGTGTGATTTTAATTATTTCTCAACAGGACTAAAAACACAGGATAAATGGTAAAAGTTTAATAGACTAAAGTTGAACAGTCGTGATTTTGTAGGGGCTATAACAAATGAATGTCATCATCAGTCATATATAAAGCTGAATCAGCTATCATGCATGCATATTGTTATCATCTTCTAAGTTTGACATAAATTATTCTTGATACAATAAATGAATTAATAAAATGAATGATGAAGAAAATAACAGATAGAAGATGATAGTGTTATTACCATTGATCCTCTGGATGATGGACACAGGGTGTGAGCCTTGAGCTGTGTGCAAAGGATAGAGTGGGCTTGCTGTCTGAAGTGACTAGGATTCTACGAGAAAACGGCTTGACAGTTTGTAGGGCAGGTGTATCAACCGTTGGAGAGAAAGGACTAAATGTTTTCTATGTGAGAGATGCATACGGAAACCCCGTGGACATGAACATTATTGACGCACTACGTAAAGAAATAGGCCAGACGGTAATGGTCAATGTGAAGAAGGTACCAGCCAACACCAAAGCGCCAGAAACATCCCGAGGATGGGCTAGAGTAAGCTTCTTCTTTGGGAACTTGTTGGAAAGGTTCTTGACTTAGTTATTACGGGAATGTGATTTGTAAATTACACAACACAATTGTATTTACAACAATAAAGGTGTTGTGTGTCAAATTTGGTCCTTTTGTTTCAAACCTAACAATACTTGTAACATGTAACTTGTGTTATTCTTGTGGTTGTAAAATCTTGAGTTGAATCTAACCACTGGCTCTTGCATCGCAATCTAAAATTGGCATAAATCTATATCATAATCGATTCTCTATCTCATTATCCAATCCACATATCATGATCCCTCGGTCTCGAGATAGTATATCACTAAATAAATTTAATTAAACTCTTAATCAATAGCCACTTGTACTAAATTCTGGCTTATAAAAGTATCAAACTTCCCACAATAAAATCTAATAAGCATAAAAAGTTTAATTATTTCATAAATCTTATCTTATGTATAATATTTTCAGATGTTTTCTTATACATAAGATCTTCATTTTGAATATTATGATATGAATATAATAATTAAAATATTTAGAGAGAAAGAAAAAAATTTTAGAACATGTTTGTTCTTCTTTTTATTTTAACAAAGAATATGTTTGTTCTTAAGCATATAATAAGATGTATTTTTTATTGCTTCTGACTTTATAAGGATATTCAGAAAAGACTAAAACGACACGACACTATTTACAAACATAACATTGTAAGTACTATTGAAATGTCCTTTTTTACAAGTCTGACACACTTATCACTTATGAATACATTATTATAGAGTATTACATAAAAAGACGAAACACTACTATTCCTCGGCATGCTTGTTATAGAGTTATTACATAAAAAGACGAAACACTACTATTCATCCACATGCTTGGGACATATAAGAGTCACTTGTCCAATTATTCTTTATTTAAAATCTTTAAAGTTGAGTTCATGATTTTGAGATATATTCTAATCGCATAAGTATTCTTCTAAAGAGTAATCCAGATACTGCTATGTGTAATCCTCCATTTTTCTTAGGGTTTCATCCACACAACTTTCCGACGACTCAACTTCCATTGGAGAATTTTGTCTCTATTGCAAAGTTTGACCAATGCTTGCTCCAATTACTCGTATGCTAATTTTTTTGACTTATGCAAGTAGTATCAACTTTGATTCCTTTATGATCATGAAGATTGATGAAATTGAGATAATTCATTAATTCTTTTATAACTTTTAAATTTGGAGGATAATCATCAATAGTTTTCCACAAATCAAAATAATTCTTACAAATGAGAAGTTTGGTTATGGGATCTATCTGATATGATCAATGGAGGAAGAAAATTGTCTTGAGTTTTTCAATAGCTTATGAGGCTAATCTTCCTTCTTTGACTTCGTCTAGGACTTGTTATAGTGTATCCAGTTTGAGAGACTTGACAAAAAGTCGTGTCTGAGAGCTTGATGGAAGTCTCACTCAAGTAGGTAAAACGCCTCATCTGAGAGACTTATAGTCTCATCAGTCGGGCCGTATATAATTATGCATGGAAGACTTAGATTCTCCAGGTCAACTAAACTCTCGTATGAGTAGGCATGGCAAAAAAATATGGTAATGTTTGGACTCGTCCGCCTCCACCCCAAATTTAACGGAGAAAGTCAATTTAATTGGGGGCGGATGCGGGAAAAAATCGGCTATTAATCACGGGGGCGGAGGCGGGGAGATGCAAATACTCGCTCATACCCACCCTGTCATGCACCCGCGTATCTAATTTAATTTATTACTTTTATTTTAATAATCTTATTAGTCATTTACTCTTTCTTAATGTTAAAATAGTATGTTTACTAGAATTATTATTTATTTTTAAAAAGTATAAATTAAATAAAAATATCAAACATTATAATTATTTTTAAAATAATAAAATCTTTAATTTAATTATTAGTATTTCTTGTTAATGAAAAAATATGTATTTAAAAAAGATGTGTTTTATGTAGGTAGAGGCGGGCATGGACAGGAAAATTCGTTCATCGTTGGGGCCGGTGGCGGGGGACTAATTATTAGCCCCGATCGAATTTGGGGTGCAGCTAGGTCTGGGAGGCAGGGGCGCGGCTGAGTCTACTTAAACTCACCTCCGATCCGCCTCGTTGCCATGCCTACGTATGAGGGACTTAGTTTCTCTTAAGCTAGATTACATATTGTTATTACTAAAGAACTCGGGTTTCCCAAGATAGCATACACCTAACGTATGGAAGTACAGGTTTTCAGGATACTCCAATAAACCTTAATTTTAAAACACTTCGCCTTCTACCAAAGGCCTCGTGCTTGAGGGACTATACAAAATTATATTTATAAAAGGTCTCGTTTAGGTGATGCCTTTAAACCGCCCTAGAAGAGGCGACCATAGAATGTCGTCCAAAGGAAGGTATCACCTCGTCCCGTGATTTTCTTATCGCCTCGTCGTGAGAAATGTGGGATAATATGTTTCTTAGATAGAGAAAAAGTTAGGGTCAATAGCTTTTGAGGTGTTAATCTTCTTTCTTTGACTTCGTCTAAGACTTGTTTTAATTATTTTCTCCATCATTCCAACAAAGAATACCATTCTAGAGCAGTTCTGATCAAAGACTTGTGGTTCTTCGAAACCATTATGTGGTTAAATATATAGTTTCAGTTAAGACAAGAACATGCATAACACATAAATAGGTCGCACACCAAAGATACCATAAATGAATTTTTGTAAATTTAAAATTTGGATTTATTATGAATGGTGAGGAGGACAAATCTACCCCCTAGAGGAAAATTCTTAGTTATAGATGCATGAGCTGTTAGGGGTTTGACCATAAAAGCCAAAGAAAAAAATGTGATTGGTAGTAATGATTTGGATGAGTTTCATAGGCCTAAAAATTAAACTAGGGATCACATTTTGAGTTTATTTGATATGTTTTAAAATAAAATCATATATGAAAAATCAATCTTTGAGCCTAGGAGTTTGAGGATCTGGAGGCATTTTATTTTTAAATTCAAGGATCTCAGAAAAAGAGAAATTATCTATCTGGACTTCAAACTGATGGTCTCTCAGGTGAAAATCAAACTTTTGGATACCCGTCTTAACTGCAAGAGCTTTCTTATAAGTGTTATGATAATATTTTTTAACTCTTTGAATTAACCGCTAGCATGACCGCAATAATACTTTATTCCATCAATTTCTTATATTAAGATGGCTCCCTAATAATGATCACTGACATCAATTTGTAAGATTATTTTACCATTCCACGGGATTTTCAAGGCATATGGAGTTTGTGTGATCTTCTTCAAATCTCTTATTGCTTCAGTTTACTTTGTTCTCCATGGTTAACAAACTTTTACACCCAAAATAGCACATTTCTTACTAAGATCATAACACACGACTGACTGTAACCATACACTTGCTCCTAAGTTTCACTAGTCATTTGTAGAGTTGTTCATCTCATGTGAACATGACTCCTAAACTACCTCAAAATACCACCAGATAGAGTTTTCCACCGTCGTGGACAAACCCTTATCACTGTATTATATTATAAATATATTAAGATCGTTGGATTTCTCTAGGAAACACACTTGTAATATATTAATTGAAAAGTTATTTTAAAACATTATAAAAAACAATAAAATAAAATAAAGAGGAGTGTAAATAAATGAGCAAAGGTCAACTAGTAAATAATAAACATGTGAATTAAAAGAGAATTTTTCTTGTCACCCTCCATTTTATACCTGTCATCCCCCAAACATATGAAAAGACTAAATTGTCTAATTAATCTCCATTACCACATTCCACCAAATTTACGGGAGAGACCGTATTTTTCAATTTTTTTGACGATACCAGAAATTTCATAGCGATATAGGAAATTTGGCAAAAATAAATTTCACGATATATTTTGGGAAATTTATGGTATATTCTATCGAAAATTTCTAAATTTCTGGTATCTTCTACTGGAATTTTATAATTTTCTGGGATTTTTGTACCGGAAATTTCCAAATTTCCGTTATTATCATTTGCCAATAATACCGGGAATTTTGAAATTTCTGGTACCTATTACCATACTTGAAAATTCGAAATTTTTGGTATTTCAATTTTTTTAGAAATATTGTTTTTCTTACATTTTTTTAATTTTGCAGTGAGGACTAGAGGCAGAGATGGATCTATTGCGGGACGGACCACAGATAGAGTCGATGTTGTGACTCGACCTTTGCTGATGAGGCACAAGCCTCAAAGTTACGTGTTAGACGTCTTCCTCCGATCGATTCTCATCGGAAATAGATGGTTGAGTAGCAGGCAGTGATAGAGTTTCGTGCACCTCGTCGTCAGACTGGTAGAGCATCCATTATTGTTGAGGATCAGACTCATGTAATAGACCTTCAAACTCCTGCTGTGGAGGACCAAACTCTAATTCATACAGTGGAGCGGGTAGTTGAGGAGAGGGTGGTTAAGGAGTAGCCAATGGTTCAGGAACCAGATGTTGAGGAGCCGGTGGCGATGGTTGAGGATCTGGTTCAAGAGTCGATAGTTAAGGTTGTTACTAATGGAGTTTATGTGGTGTTCCGTACTGATACAAACACCATTGCACGTGCATCTACGAAGCCATTAATGTGTATTGATGGAGCTTTCCTCGGAGGACCTTTTGACAAGTCCGTGTTGACGGGATATGCGGGCCAAGTCACTTATAGATTATGGCAGGGTGAGGTATGTAATATTAGTTTCATTTAAATGCTTAATTTTTTATTATGAAATTTGATGTATACTTATTTGTTTAAATTGTATTATTTTTTACAGAAGCGTCCAGTTTTGAAGGTCGATTCTCATGGGTCGAAGTTGAAGAACTTCCCCGAAATTTTGATGCCTTAGCGGGTGAGGAAGATAATTGAGGATTTCCATCTGAAGGACTTTGTTGGATGCTCCTTGACGATGTTGTACACCTCCCTGTTATCAGCTTTTGTTGAGAGGTGGCACCCAGAGACATCATCCTTCCATCTTCCATTTAGGGAGATGACATTGACTTTAGATGATATGGATGTCCTCTTTCACATTCTGATTGTTGCTACATTTTCCACATCAGTACATAAGAACCAAGCGACAGCGGTGCACATGGTGATGGATGATTTGGAGGTTGATGAGGTGTAGGTGCTACGCGGTTTTGGTGACACTCGGGGATTTCACCTTCGCATATCTTGGTTGAGGAGTACTTATAAGGCTCTTGTGGAGGCAGAGAGGTATGAGTCTGCCGCTAGGGCGTACATGTTGCATCTAGTGGCATGTACTCTCCTTGGTGACAAGTCTGGAGTTTATATATATATATATATATATATATATATATATATATATATATATATATATGTGTGTGTGTGTGTGTGTTCGATACCTGTCTCTATTCAACTCCCTTGACACTTCATGTTGGGCTTGGGGAGTGGCAACCTTGACAACGTTATACACGACACTTGATGTTGCATCTCGTCCTGAGACCAGGCATCTTACTGGTTACCTGAGCTTGTTACAAGTATATTATAATTTCTTAGATTTTTTTAATTATTAGGTGTATTTATTTGATGGTTTATATTTATACGAGCATTTCCCTCACATCCGTGAGCGGAAGATCCAGCGTTTTGAGGCTAGAGACCCATATGCAAAGAGGTGGAATGCCAAATAGGCCATTCCAGGAAGTTTGATGAAGTACAAAAGGAGTCAGGATGGTCTTATAGTGGATGATGTCATCTGAACACCGTATACAACTCACCTCCCTCATCGTCCTTTTGAGGTATCTACTATATATTCAGGGTATGTCAAATGGAAGATCCGTATGGCTAGACACTTTCCTAAGAGGTGTCTACGCCAGTATGGTTATATATAGGGCATCCCACGTTCGGTACTAGAGGCTCCAGCTGGTGGCATTGATCGATGGTTTCAGAGTCACATCATCAGCTCCCTCGTGAGATCACTAATACAATCGTTGAGGTTCAGGAGCCTGGACAGTGAGATGATGGATACCTAGAGTGGTTCTATAGTGTGTCACACCCTAGGGTCATACCACCTGCTACAACATCTGATGTTCTAGGACCTTCAGGTATCAAAGATTCTTTTGATCCACCACCATCACCTTCACCTCCCACAGGTGACCAGGACAACGACCTACAGTTCATCGTCGTTCACTTAGATAACCTCATGGGGTTGGTGAACCCTGATGGTGAGGTTTATACTGACTTATCTAGGTTGGCCGACGTTGCCCTTGGAGGGCCTATGTAGATTTTTTAATGATTGTATTATATGTATATTTTGTGACAAACAAACATCTTATTTATTGCATATTCCTTTTTGCTAGTACATGTTTCAATTAAATAAAGAAAATAAAATAACATGAACAACAAACAAACATAGTTAACAAACATCACATGACAAACAAGAAAACATAAGCAGTACTCCGAAACATAAAAACCTAGGAATTACCAGATGACTCTGGACACTTTAGACACGTCATTATATCGTCAACGGATCTTCAGATCTGTGCATCTAACTCGATCAGACCTTTAGTTATCCTACGACGAAATGATTTCCACATGGCCTTCACATCTTCATCATTTTTCAACTCGATTAGGTTGTATTTCACCCAATCATTTATACCAATATAATCCTCCCGAAACTCGATCTTTGTCACCCTTCTGTTATCAGAATCAGGAAGTAAATCGTTTAACGTTTCTTTCAAGGTGGCAAAGGATTCAGAGCCATCTGGAAACTAAAAATTCAACAGGCGGTTTGTCGCAGTTGTAATACACTTATGTCTTAATAAGAAATTGAGGAAGAGGCATTTTGTTGAGATGTGTTATCCAGTAATCCTAAGACCCCTATTTATACAAATGGTGATGCATTCTAGATCACACATAAGTGTCGGTGCAATCAAGACCCTCCAAAAGTGTCGGCAAAATCTCAACGGTTAAAAAAACCTAATTTTTAAACATACCAGACATTTTAGTTAAATTTGAAATTTCCGGTATACCGAAAATGTGTAATTTCCGATATACCGAAAACGTGAAATTTTCAATATACCAGAATTTTCAAATGCACTTTCGAAAATTTCATCATTCCAAAAATTTGATATTTTTGATATACTAGAATATTCAAATGCACTTTCGAAAATTTACACATACCAAAAATTTAGTAGTGGTGTATCAGAAATTTCAACTCACATCAAAAATTTCATCCCCTTTACCAAAAATTTTGTCTAGAAATTTTTTGTTTTCCGTGAAGGGTAAAATTGAAATAAAAACTTCTGAAAGAGTGGTAAGAAAAATTATTCTATTAAAATATTTTTTTTCTTAAAATAAATATCTTTTTATTTAAAAAATATTGTTTCAAATTAATAATGTTTTTTATCTTTGCAAAGCAAATATTAATTAACTTTTAGTATCAATTTCATCCTTAATAAATATTCTCTACACATTTTTCAAAATATGATAATATATGTAACAATTTTAAAGGATTTTTATTTTGAGTCGGGAAGGAGTAACAAGAATGACAAGATTTATTTTCAAAACGAAACTTTTTGTACAATTTTAGTTTCAAAAGCGGGGTCTTTTAAGAAGAAGAAGAAAAAAAATCTCAAATCCATACTCAAGCATTTGAACATCATTAGTTATGTTGTATCATTTGAACCGTCTCATTCAAAATTGACATGTGATCAATGCGAATTGACGTGCCATGTCTAGTTATTCGATGTTCATTATTTCGATATATTTGTACATATAAATTTTTATACACACCTTGATAACACAACATATTATATTATATACATATATGTCTAAAATATCTTTACAACATTATCATGCACTAGAAGCAGTAGTATCCTATGCTGCTTTATCTCCGTCTAAATATTTAGAAACGTGTACGTTCTGGAACTTTTTTACCCTTATCCATTTACCATGTATGACATCATTTGTACTGTGTTTGGGATGAGTAGTAATAATTTGTGTTTTGTTTATATTTAAAGAACACTGAAGTTGCAAATATTATTAAAAAAAAGTTGAGAACTGAGAGAAGCTTATGATATTTACCATCTGTGGCGGTATAGTTGAAGAAGATGATGATGATGAAAGAATGGAAGGATATTCCAGTTGAACTTCTGATGCAGATTTTATCACTTTTAGATGATCAAACGGTTATTACAGCTTCTCATGTTTGTCATGGCTGGAGGGATTCCATTTCTTTTGCTCTTACTCACTTATCACTTTCATGGTATATATACTTTATACTATACTATACTATACTTTGATTCTTCTTTGTTTTCTCTTTTGAAACTATGATTAATAAGAGTATATGTATTATTAGGTGTAGCAAGAACATGAATAACTTGGTTCTATCTCTAGCTCCTAAGTTCACAAAGTTGCAAACTCTAATCCTTCGTCAAGACATGCCTCAACTAGAGGACAATGCTGTTGAGGCTGTTGCAAGATTCTGCAGTGACTTGCAGGTTTTGGACCTTAGCAAAAGTTTCAAGCTTACCGATTGTTCCCTGCATGCTATAGCTTTAGGTTGTTGTGATCTTAGAAAATTGAATATCAGTGGCTGTTCGGCTTTTAGTGACAAAGCTTTGGCTTATCTAGCTAGTTTATGCAGAAAGTTGAAGGTTTTGAATCTATGTGGTTGTGTTAAAGCTGTATCAGATACTGCATTACAGGTATATTGGTCATCAGTTTCCTATAAGAATTAGGGTCTGTTAACTGTTAAGATGGTTATGATCTATGATCCTGTAAATAAACAAATTGCAGGCAATTGGATGTTATTGCAGTGATTTACAGTCTTTGAACCTTGGATGGTGTGAAAAATTAGTGATGTTGGAGTGATGAGTTTAGCATATGGATGTCCTGATCTTAGAATACTTGATTTATGTGGTTGTGTCCTTATAACAGGTATTTCATTTGTGATCGCGTTATTTGTTGTGTTGTTCTTAGTTTTTGTGATTAACAACATGCAACCATGACTCTGATGTTGTTGCTGCAGATGATAGTGTAATAGCGTTGGCGAATAGGTGTTCTCATTTGAGGTCACTTGGGCTGTACTACTGCAAAAACATAACAGACAGAGCAATGTATTCATTGGCACAAAGCAAAGTGAATAACAAGATGTGGGGATCTGTGAAAGGTGAATATGATGAGGATGGTTTAAGGTCTTTGAACATTAGTCAGTGTACATCACTCACTCCTTCAGCTGTTCAGGCTGTTTGTGACTCATTTCCTGCACTTCACACCTGCTCAGGAAGACATTCACTCATCATTAGTGGATGTTTGAATCTTACATCTGTGCATTGTGCTTGTTGCGTCCGGCCTCACCGTGCTATTAATGCTTTCCCTCACTCTGCTCATTGATGCAGAGAGGTTTTGTTGGGTAAAGACACGTCAAGGATGTGCCTAAAAGGCCTATAAAATTGATAAATAGTTTACCTCTATTAGATGTTTATGTTGAAGTCTGTATATTATGTAGAAGTTAAATGTTTATGTCGAGGTCTGTATATTATGTAGAAGAGCTTGAACTTGTCTTGGAAGCTTCTTGTATTCTCTGAATTTCATGTGATGCTAGTTTAGTACATTTTGGATTACATAGTCAAGTGCATTAACATTTGATTAAATGTTATGTATGGTATGCCCATGTAATTTGATGACAGTGTAATTACAACAAACAACAAAATATGAATGGTTGGCACCATTGTCTTCACAAAACTATGCTCAAATTCTTTCAGTAATATCATCCAACGAAATATTGACAAGGGCTGATTTTGGTTACGAAAATGGATTATTTGCTTTTGTAAACTATCTCTTCATCGTCCACATCAAATGCTGGATTGCAAAGACATTTGAAGAGCCTACCAATACCCTGCAAAGCAGAAATATTTACATATTTGTGTAATTCAAAGTTTCAAACACCTATGAAAGCACAGACATATATATGCAGATGTTACCACATAGATCAACCCATGCTTGGTGGTGTAAACTTAATGGTTATCATATATTTGAAAGCTGATATTATACGTGTGCATGGAAATATGCAAAATCGCTGTAATTAGATCAAGATAGTTTTATCATACCTGAGTGAAAAAGGGAGTTCGATAGGTAAGTGCTCTATGCGATGATTCATCGTCTGATGAATCAGAGCTACTTCCTTCGTCATCAGAATCAACAGCGTGTTTCTTCTTCAGTGTCTCTCCTTTTGCATTCTTTTCCTGAAAGAAGCACATCACAATATATCAGTTACTAGCCAGAAAAAACAGATTCTTATCGTTGTAAAATTGCTTTCTTCACTCTCATGTGAGTTTGAATGGAGGATTTTAGGAGAGAAAGAGGGTGAGTATCAAATTTTTCATTAGATCTCAATAATTAGTATCAAATATTGTCAGAGATGATAGATACAATACTGTAATAGATCTAATAATTGATACTAAATAAATTAAAATGTGCACCTGAAATATCTTGCCAAGAATTTTAAGAGCGATAGCACGAACTTTAAGTTCCTCTTTCCGAACATTATTTTCCTTTAGCACCTGCAATAACAGACATATGAGTAAGAATTTCAGATTTACACTTTAGAAGGGAGAGAATTAGCTTTGTGAGTTGCAAAAAATATGTAACATAGTTAGAAGTGCTGTTGGTAAAAGATTAATTAATGCAGTTAAAAATTTGAAAGGTGTTCTATAAAAAATGATAAGGAAAAATCTCTAACAGGCATTCAGAACTCACCATTTGACACACGTGTGCAAGGGTTACTTCTATGTCCACTACATTTAACTTCCACAGAGAATTCAACAAAGTATCCTTATTAAGACGAATATGGGAGTCAACATTTTCAGGGCAACTACCACCCGTTTTAAATTGCTTGCTGAGTTCTTCTTGAAGTTGGAGCAACTGAAAAGCACCTGAATCATATGTGCACAATATGATCGAACATTGTTTGCAATAACTAACTTTCAATAATTTAAGCAATTGACATTTCAGGGGAAAGGGTTGTTAACGGAGAATGGAGCCGTTATACCTTTAGCAGCTGTTAACTGTGATTTCCAAAAGTGTCCTTTATTGCGCACCCATTCAGTCAGAAATGGCACTCCAAGATAAAGGGCCTTCTTCCCTAGTTCTTGAGCTGCTTGTCTTGAGTATATATAGCCTATGGTATGTAACATGTCAACTCCAAAAGCTGCAAACAGAGACACGGGTAACTAGTTAGGGAATGTTGGGCATTATCGATCGTTGATCACAAAAAATAAGGTTTTGTTCAAAGTCTACTATACTACATTGCTACACAATAAGTGTATCACATATTAATAGGGATTTGTTCAAATTCCACAATCCTATAGGATTAAAATTCCACTATTTGACATGGTAATATCCTTGATACAACAATTCGCCATAAAACAAAATGTATGTGTTATATAAAATTTCAGTAATATAAGTGTTAAGTCAAGCTTTGAAGTTCAACTTGGGGCATTCAATATTTACAGCTCGCTATGATAAGCAACTGCGGCATAGGTTTAGCACTTAGAATTCACTAACCTGCATGAGAAAGCCGTTTTGCTTCAGATTCAACACGCTGCAAGAAACCTTTTTGGTCACCGCGGACATATTGGCTGAGACAATCTTTCAAAAATCTTGCTAGCTTTTCTTCCCTTTCTTTCTGGACAGCCTATATTGAAGCACATCATATTTTAAAATTCATAAAATATATTCCAGGGGAAGAATACATGTATTATACAAAAACTACATTGACAAAAACAAAACATGAGTTTCTTTTTTTCTTACCGAAATTACATTGACAAAAACAAAGTTTTAATAACATGAAAACTGAATTTCAGAACACACTTGCCTTTAGCTTTTCCTGCAAATCCTCACTTTCATCCGCTAGATCAGAAGAAGCCATCGACGCAACAGCTAGATGCCCAACGTAGTCCTCAAACAATTCACTTCCAAAGAGCAGGGCGAAGACTGCCATTGGGTCAAGCATAGTTTCTCTGTCAAGGAACCCATATTAATATTTTGTGAAAACACCATCTTAAAGGAAGAAATATAGCAATTTAGTACAGTAAAACAGGATGTATATTGATCTTCATTTGATTTGTATTGATTACATCACACCCAAGTCTCTTTTCTCTTTTCCTTTTTCTAACCAGCCAAGTAGAGTTGTGACTAAGGTCCCAATCTATAATACCTAACATTTCCTCCATTTCTAATTGATGCAGAACTTAATCACTCACACTTGAATCTAACAATTTGCTACATAATCTTGCCATTGCTACACAAATAATTGATGAGATGTGCATAGTAATATAATAAATTAGCATCGTCGGGTATCTGTGTGTACCTAGATACAGAATGCTTTCCATTTTGATCATACCCCTTCCTTTGTACCGGATCACTCAAAACCAGATACGCTTCGCCCAAAATCTACCAGCAACATAATTATAATTATATATATTTCACACCCGCATAAATTAAAAAATAAAAATAGAAATTACAAAAAAGAATAATGAGATACATAGTTACTAGTACCTGGAACTTGTGTGCAGCATTAGGATCGTTCTGGTTTCTATCAGGATGAACTTGCTTAGCCTGTAACAAATAAGTAACCAAAATTTTCAATGCAAAATTCATAACAATTTGATAACACAAAAAGGAAAAACAAGAAAAGAATGATGAAATTAAGAAACCTTTTGATAATAAGCCTTGCGAATTTGATCATCGGAAGCCGAAGGAGAGACTCCGAGGATATCATAATACTCCGTCTCCTTCACCATCATCAATGGAAGAAGCTTGAGGAAGGAAGAGAGAGAGAAAGAAGAGAAAGAGAAATGAGGTAGTGAGTGAGTGAGTGAGTCGTCACGAGGAGGTGTAGGCTTTAGAGTTAGTTGTAAATGTGTAGATTATGATTTCATGATCACGGCAAGTGCTTTTTCGCGGGAAATAACTGTTTTTTAAGTTCTTTCATCATCATTATTCCTATTTTCATATGAGTTTGTCAAAAAGTTGGAAAAAAGACTTCACTTTAGGAGCTGTCAGTGGACCTTGGGTTCCATCCTTTGGTAGGGGTACCTTTTCTTGGAAATGGGGTGTGTCGTGTTTATGTATAATTGCTTTTTTTCCAGCTCAAAACATAAAAAGCTACTTTTTATATATATATTTGAGAGCTGATTTTATTCTTCTCTTACTTTCTAGTCGATCTCATTGATGAAAACACAGTTTCGCCCGTAAAATACGAAATTTTATTACAGTTCGCACTAGAGAGGATAATTTCTCAAAAGAATTAGGATTTCGCTTTTAATAAATCCCTTGTGTTACGAGGCATACGGCTGTGTTGATACTTGCGTTTAGTGCGGACATTACTGTATTTTGTTACATTTTAACTTAATGTTTAGAAATTATTATAAAGAAGTGGAAGTTTTCATGAGCATGACCAAATATAGGCACCACTTTTGAGTTACAGCTACCATGTTGAAACATCCAGGTAATAAATATAGATAAACGTCTTCTTTATACCAAAGCAGGAAATTTACAGCTGATGGGTACTAATGTTCACATCCAATAAAATAGAAGAGATAATTAAATGTAGGCAAATTCGGAAGATCGATCATGATATGCGGACTATAATAAAATTAAGTTTTTGGTACATGGGATGCAATTTGATAGCGCTTGAAATTCGCATCATACGGCAGAGTGAAAGGTAACAACTGCTTAAGAACATCACCATGAGCAACAGCTACTAGTTGATGCATCAGACTCTTGGGGTTTCTGCTTGAAGATGTTCTTTTCACACGGATGAGCCCTCTGCCAAGAGGCTCGGTGTATCAAAACCTGAAAATGCGAGAATCCAAAATTACTTTCATTTTTCTGAAGGTGGTGTGTTGTACTTAATGCAAACAAATAGAAGCAAATGGGTGCTTCAAGTCCTTTTGTTTAGAAAGGACAAAAACATTACAAAAAAAAAAATGCAATGAAGTCCTTTTGTTACAGGAGAACCCCAAGAAAGGTGCAGGATTGGATCGATGTCTCAAATACCAACTTTAAGCAAACTGGAGTTTATTTATTTATTTTCTTGATTTTAAAGAGATGAGGAGAGTTGAGTGAGTACCTTCATTACAAGCTCCTCAAAACACTGCTCAACATTTACTCGAGTTTTTGCACTGCATTCGGTATAAAGGCACCCATATTGCCTTGCAAAGTCCACTGCTTCCTTTTTGGTAACAACCCTTTCAGTTTCCTAAAACATGATATAAGCAAACTTCTTACTGAATCGGTAAATCACAACTTAATACACAATCTGGTAGAGTAAAGTAGTACGCATGCAAATTCACAAATGGTCTACCTTGTCAACTTTGTTTCCTACAAGCATCTTAATGCAATCTTGATTTGTTGAGTATAGGTCAATTTCTTTAGCCCATATGTCAGATAGATTTGTAAAGGTATCCCGACGCGTTACATCATATACTGTATTCATAAGCCAGTTGAATATCAAGAAAGTATCACAATCGACATAGAATTTAGTTTGAAGTGTCTAAATAAAAGTTGCTTCAAATCCTCAATATCTTCTCGATCATCACTTGTAATAACAATATCATGAGTACTTCAAAATATAGAACGGTGTACCTCACAACAAATTGTGTCAAGGGTTTGGCTAAATTTTCTAAATTTTATAAATAAAAGAAATGGGTATGAACAATAACATAATTGAAACAAAACAGAAAAACATACATCAAAATCAAATGAAGGAGCATACATACCCATAATTATTCCTTGTGCACCTCTATAATATGAACCTGTAAGTGTTCTAAACCTTTCCTGTCCAGCTGCACAACATGAAAATACAAAACTATGCAGCTAAGTTATTAGAGATATGGTTGAATAGAGTTTGTGTAAATTTACAAAACATTACCTGTGTCCCAAATAGCAAGTTTCAACTTTTTTCCACCAAGTGTAACAAATTTAACTTTGAAATCTACACCTGCATTATGAGGGGAAAGTGTGATTTAACCTAATATTGAGGGAAAAAGTGCATGATGAAAATGGAGAAAGGGGTTTAAACCGATAGTGGGAGAAAGATCCTCGAAAGTGTCGGAGGTGAATCTGAGAAGCAGCGTGCTTTTTCCAACTCCAGAATCTCCGATCATGAGAAGCTTGAACAAGTAATCGAATTCAGCGTGACTCGAGGAAGACGAAGAAGCACTCATTGTGTTTATCTTTTTTCTTGAATGAAGGGAATGGAAAGAAGGTATATTTAGAAGGTTGCCGAAAGTCAAAGAAAGGTTGAAAACTTGAGTTGATCTGTGCTTTACTTCCTGCGGTGAACCGCTGCTTGTTTCGGTTCACTATACAACATAAATATCACGCTTTCTTTGGTTTGGATTTAGTTTATGATTAAATAAAAACAAAAATGTTTCATCACTCACTCAGTCATTTGTTACCTTAAAAAATCTAGTTGATTAAAAGGAGAAAGACTGATACCAAATAACAAAGTGCTGGAAAATTGGTCTAGTCGACCAAAAGTTGAAAGAATGAATGAAGTAGTCGAAGTTGGTCTTGTCGACTAAAGGAATTCAAGACTTAAAAGATGTCTAAATGATTTAGTCTTGTCAGAAGATAACGTCGAAGTAAGCTGGAAGCAGAGAGATTCAAACTTGGAAATCAAGAGCAGTTACATTGTAATAACTATAAATAAGAGATTTCAGTGTAATTTTTCGTGTGTTCACTTGTACTGAAAATCATTTGTCAAAACTCTGTATTTCCAAACGTAAGGAAGCAAATAGTGAAGAAGTATTTGATGTACGTGTGAATCACCATTTACATTTCAATCAAATCTTTTACTTTTCAAGAGATTATGTCTTTCTAAGTAATTAGAAGACGTTTATCTTTGCTTTAGTCGATTTGATCAAAGTGTTAATCTATTATGTGATAAGTTCCCTTTTTTAATTGAATATAAATACTTAATAATTTATTACATACTGATTTGGATTAGTTTTTAAGATGTTTAATAAATTTAGAAGTCATTTGAAGAGTATTTTATATGTGTGTGATTGTTTTAGTTCCTCAAGATTTACTATTGTTCTTTTTACATTAAACTAATCACTTTAAGGCGCTAAGTGTAGGATCAAACGAGCTTCGAGGATTTCTCACTTTCACAATTTTAAGACTTTAAATGTTTATACTTGATTCAACGATTGATTATAACTTCAATTGGAACTTTAAGCATCTGATTGATGAGACTGCATATATATTTTAGTTAGTCAGATGTCATTATTAGAAATTATTTGACATTTACAATAAACTCCCCCCTTTGACAAATCTCACAAAGAATTCTTGAAGAGAGCTATTAACACTCAAAGGTCATTTGATTTATGGAGTTTTTGTTTTCTTGACAATTGTCATTAGTTGTCATCATCAAAACCAATTGATGATTATACATGCACAACACATTGATCCATAATTACAAGGTAGTTAATAAAGTGATTGTTAAGAGGCTCAATGATTTCATTCACATAAAGGTGGATCTTTCCAAAGCTTATGATAAGCTTAATTAAAAATTTATTTGAAAATTCTGACGTAGAATAAGCTGTCAAAGAAGATGATTGATGTCATTATGCATGTAGTTAATAATGTGGAAACTAATGTGAAGTGAATATAGGTAGAACAAATTATTTGTGTCCTCATAGAAGAATTCGTCAAGTCGATCCAATACCTCCTTACTTATTTGTGTTGTGCTCGAATAAGTTATCTCGTTTTAACTTAAATGTAGTGGAAAGTTGAGTTGGAATGCTCTAAGTGCAGGAAGAAATAACCCTTTAGTGTCTCTTTTGGTGTGATTTCTTATTATTTTGTGAAGCTGCAAAGGTAAAAACTAATTGTGCTTAAATAATTCTTAAACATTGTTAGATGATATGATTAGGCCTAACTCGGCCCTACAAAACTGGCTTGTAGAGTGAGGATTGTCCTCACTTATAAGCACATGTTCAGGCCATATATTATTCGATGTGAGACTCTCAACACCCCCTCTCACGCCCAGGTGAGCGTCTGGAGCATGGAACTAAATGGTGGGTGGTCTAATAGCGGAGTGGCCCAACGAATCTTAAATCGTGCTCTGATACCATGTTAGATGATATGATTGAGCCTAACTTGATCCTACAAAAACGGCTTATAAGATGAAGATTGCCCCACTTATAAGCACATGTTTAGGCTATATATTGTCCGATGTGAAATTCTTAACAAACATTTTTGTAAAATGTCTGGTCAGCAGGGCCGACATTGTGCCCGGTCAACAAGGCCCATGGCCCAGGGCCTCCAAAATATAGGGGCCTCAAAATTATTATTTTTTATAATTTATACATCTGAAATAAACATATCAATATTTTTCGGTAAATGGTTCAATCCTTTGTGCCTACGTATTTATTATTTAAATGTATTTTTTTTTAAAAAAAATTCAAAATATTATATTATTTTTTTACTTTTTTTATTGGGGACAATTTTAAAAGTTGGAACGAGACCTCCAAATTGTCTAGAGATGGCTCTACTGATCACCAATCGAGCAATGAAAAAACTAAATGTGACTCGTGCCTCCAAGGAGTGTTTAATATAATTGTTAAATTTATGAAAAACACAATTATTCAAGGGTTAGTAATTATTTAAAGGTGTCGTTGACATGAATAACTCATTAGAATAAAAACCACAATTATATTATTGAGTAGATTAGTTATAAGCTTATGGTTTGGAAATTTAACCAATTATCTTATGCTAGAATGGTTACTTTGGTTAAAAGTGTGTTAGAAGGCATTCCCATATTCAAATGAGGATAACAATTGTCCCTAAATCTCATTTAGAAGGAATTTAAAGAATGCAAGATAATTTATTTGAAGAGAGATGAATAATGAGCAAAGATATCATGCACTGGGGTGGGACAAGATATATAAGCCTAAGGATTTGGGTGGTCTTGGATTACGTCATATAGATATATTGAATAAGGCCTATATTTTAAAGTTGGAGTGAAAACTTCAATTTGGAGCTAATGGTCTTTGGCGTACAATGACCTAGATAAAATATAGGTGCAATGAGAATTTAAAAGGAAATATCGTTAGACCTTTTCACTTGAGCCTTTGGAAGACCATTGTGAAATTGTGGCCAAGTTTCAAGGATTCTTGTTTCTAGTTCCCGGGTGATGAGAAATTGATGGATGTTTGTTCTTCTTCTTCGATATAGTCTGCCTTAAAATTGGCATATTTGGAATTTTCACATGTTAATATGTTTCAAGTCTAATGGACACCAATTGAATTTTGAGTTGCGTTATTACACATATGTTTATGCTGACAAAATGAGTTGGATCCGCCGGATCGGTCCGTTTGACCCACTATTTTGGATGGGTTGGACTGAAGTTTTTGATTCGATATTTTAAGTTGGTCCGTTCCGTCTAATTCGGTTAAAAAAGCAGGCTGAGGTGAGGTGGGGCGAGACGAGTTTTGTCCGCGGATTTTTTGTTAAAACTTCAAATTAAAACAACTTTAACTATAAAATAACATTTTCTCTTAGAATTATGTTGATTAAATTGTATTTTAAATTATTATACAGACAAATTAAATTATACGCTAAACGTTTTTTTTATAACTTTCTAATATGTTAATTGGAAAATTTTGAAATAAAAGAACAATTGTATGACTTGCAAAATTATAAGTTTTCAATACATTAGCTTGCATATTTTCTTTAGAAATAGATGTTGATTTTAAGAAAAGAATAATTTAATTAGTGTATACGTGTGACAAATTTATGATTTAACTATTAAGGAGTCAGTCAATATAAGAGTCTATATGATATAAACATTGAGAAAGTCAAGTGTTGATATTTTATACACTACTATTTTATGCATTGCGATGTTTTATAGTTGTTAGTTTTTAAATAGGATTAAGATGATATGTATTGCTTATTTTTTATTTTGATATTTTTTATTTATTATGATTGAGTTTATTTCATTATTTTTTGTTGTTGTAATTGATCTTTATTTATTTTATTTTATGAACTGTTTGGACTAACACATCTTGAAGTTTTATTATGCGTTAAAAAATATTTTGTCGACTCTTTAGTAATAATTAAAAAAATTGTAAATTATGTAATAAATTGAATTGTAATATAAAAAAATAAAAATTTGGCGGGTCGATCCGCCAACTTGTTAGTAAACTAAACGAGAAATATTTGACGTTTGAGCTCGAACGTTTAAGTTGATCCGTTCCGCCATCCCGCTTATTGGACAGATTTAAACGGAGTGGGGTCCCACTTTACCACCCACCCCTATGTTTACCTAAAGAGTTTTTAATGAGAATAGTTTGTATTTTACCTTCTTATGATGTGATAGATCCAAACTTAAAAATTTATTCACTAGATTCAATTATAATTTTTCTATGTCCCTTATTAGAGTCGTGCATTCTTAGATGCAACTTATGCTGTAGTGTTAAGCCCGAAATTCTGAGGGAGCCTCTGTTTTTTTATTATTAAAGCAATGGATTTTACACGTGTTTTTATATAAATAGGTGTAAAATCATATTTTGATTTAAAAAAGATATGTTTTATATCGGGTTATTTAAAAAAATCAATATAATTTCTTATTTTTATAACAGATTTTTCAAAATTTTGGTATAAAATCAGAGACTTTTGAAGTATATCAATTTTTTCAAATATCTAAAAAAATACGAAAAAAATATTAAAAAATACGATATTATTAACTTTGTTTTTTGTTGGCCTATCGAAAACGAACTACCACATTCGAAAAATTACAAAACATTCTAGCAGATCAGGTAGTATTAACTTCGTTTTAACATAGACCTACTCGATATTAATTATCAGATTTTAAAAAAATTAAAAAATTAACATGATTTTACTTGGTTTTGAAAAAGTTATGATAAAAAATGCATACTGGATTTTTTTTACTGGCCTATCAAATTTTGCGTGCCAGAGATAAAAATTTCCAACACCTTATAAGTAAAAAAATTAAGAGAGCATTTTAATTAATATGAAAAATTGGAGAGTGTCAGGTTTAATTAGAAGAGTGACGTGACAAAATTTATTACGACTTTTCAAGAGAGGAAAAAATCAAACTCTCTTAAACTTTGGTCAGACTATGCAGGATAATTGTTAAATAGTTTTAAATTTGTGCTATTTTTAAAATTATATTTTATTTTACTTTAAACATATTTTTTAAAATTAGAACAAGGTCTTCGAATTGATTGAAACAACCTTGACTTTTATGTATTAAATTTTAACGTAAATTCCAATATCATGACAATATTTTGATTGCAAATGCATTTGAAAATTAAAAGTACAAAAAAGACTGCGACAACTAAGCTGAATTTTTCTATTATGAGAGACTTCTGACTATTTATAATAAAAATATAAATGGATACTGAAAACTCAAAGTGTAATTATGGTGATAATATTATTGAAGATACACTACATACTATAAGAGATGGTCATCTCTTTATGCCTTTATGATTGAATGTAGTGAATCTTAGCTCTAAGAAAATTTTCTTTGAGAGATTTGAACAGATAAATTAGTTTTAATATGAGTGTGATGATGTGGAGCGAAATAATGATATAACTTACAAGAAATGAGTTGTGTTTTGTCATTGTTTGTAGTATATATTAGAAGGGGTTGTTTTTTTCAGATGTGCTTCCACACCGCGGTCAAAAGTAACGATTGCTCTTAGAATTTGGAGATGAATATTTGAATGTATCTTTATTAAGCTATTTCTAATATCAAATTGAAAAGAAATTCAATTATGTCAAAATTTAATTTAGAGATACATTTTCGTATGCGTAAAAGTTAAGTTTGAAGATGCATTTTTATAAGCATCATTTATTCAAATATTAATGGGTGGTCTAGAAACTCTTTCGTTTTATATCCTCACACCACACCCTCCCCTCTTTCTTATTTATCATTTTCTAAAAAACTCTTGAAAAAACATTTGAGGTCTCATAAATTCAAGCTTTCAATTCATTTATTCAAGTTTCTACCAATGAAGTTCTTTCTCCTCGTTTCCAACATCTCATACATTCTCGTCCATTTGATTTAGTAAGTTTTTTAAAATTCTTTCTCTTTTTATGTTTTGATTTACAGTTTGTTGTTTAAGCTACACTAATTATTGAAGTTACATTAGATAATAGTGCAAACGACTTGAAATTCTTTCTCTTTTTATGTTTTGATTTATAGTTTGTTGTTTAAGCTACATTAATTATTGAAGTTACATTAGATAATAGTGAAAAACGAAATAGGTAGCATACAAAGACATGCATTGATATTTGTTTGAGACAACAATGGTATTTCTGTCATGGTTAAGAATTTTGATGCGTCTGAAGATACATCTCCAAACATATTAAATATAATTTTAAATTTTCAAAAATATAGAACACACTTCTAACGATGAAAAGAGCATTCTCCATATTAAAAAAAGAAACAATGATCTTAATGGAAAAGAATGATCTTAACACTCCTAAATTTTAAGTGAATTTTTTAATTCATCCCATGACCTTCTAACTCACCCGTGCGAAATTTCTAAATTGCCCACGAACACCAGAAATATATTTTCGGGGTGCACCGCCATCTGATAAAATTTACACCAAATCAGAAATTAAGTTTCGGTTCTGTACCGTAACTATCTTTCCGGTTTTATTCATAACAGAAATCCAGAAAAAATTCATTTCATTGTCTAACATAGAGATACATAAACTTAGCAAATACAAACCGAAAGTTAAACATAAATCGAACATTACAAATAAATATCCTGGTGGATGTTGCAGCATCCTCATAATGTCATCGACGGTTCTTGATTAAGTCGCATCTAGCTCGATTGGAACTTTCTCCTGAAAACTTCGATAAGTCGACCACATAGCCCGTAAATCGTCGTCGTTCTTCAGTTCACGGTTCATGAACTGCAGATTCCCTTCGTTGTCGATTGATGGCGAGCGGTACTCGATCGTCTCTACCTTTCGACCGTCACCATAAGGAACAAGTTCCTGTAAAGTTTCACGTACCTCTTCAATTGGGGTGTACACCGTGATCTTGAATTCACGAGATGATACGTCGTCGGGAAAATGAACAATTCCAGCAACCCATGTGATGTCTAACTTCATGTCCATATCTGGTTTTATGTGTTGCGGTAGGAATAATTATAAGGGGAGAGATATTTTTACAGTAGAAGGATGTAAACATAGACCATAGAAATCCTATCTTTGTGTCAGTGATAAAATCGCAAGTTAAATACCAGTTTCCTACTTAATACCAAAACTAGAAATTAAATTCTGGTAAATACACTGGGTTTGAAAAACCAGAAACAAAACAGAAAACAACAACTATAACACAAAATCTCATATATTCAAAAAAAATTCAAGTGGTTAAATTACAAAAATGAGTATATTTCCACATCATTATACATTATCAAAATGAAGTTAACATTACAATACTACCTATACTACTTGAAAGAGCCGAAAAAAGTGTTGTCGGATAAATCCACCGGTGGCACCCCTGTCGACTTTTCCCTATTTATTTGTATATCTATTTCCCTCAACTTGTTGTATTCTTGCATCCTTTCCATAAATTCGTCCGACCATGTCTCCTATGATTTTGTGAAATGAAGCGCTCACTCTGTCGGTGGTATAGGGCATCTCGGTTTCAAGTAGACTTGAACAAAATGTTGTGGATTTGAAATCCACCCAACACAAATGATACGATCAATGGGATTCGGTGTAGGAGCCGTGCGCAGAGGAAAAAAAGTCTCAGAAAAACCGTATCTTGTCAGATTAAGACACACCATGTCATATGCACTTGCAATGAGATGACCCCTTACAGGGAACCACATCCATTTGTCCTCTGGTGCACATCCAACCTTAACAGGTACTAGTGCATGATGTATTTCCTCAACCTTTTCCTTACTCTCGAACACACGTGTGTACAACTCTTTGTGTTCCGTCAACTCTGTGATCAGAGTATCTCGCACGGTATTGTAATACTCTTCACAACTACCTAGCAAACAAGAAACAACTCGAAAGCCACAATTAGTGTCACCGGCCACATTGACGATACTTTCAACGTATTTGTGCATGAAAACCAGCATGAGATCGATGAATGGTATTTTTAACGGAGGCAATGTAGGCAGTGGTTTGCTAATATGTGCACCTTTGAAACCATATTTCTGAGATTTCGGTGTAGGTGAGTCAGGAAATAGCTTGTCAACATGTTCGTAATACGAAGGATTCCTCGTAGTAGAATTATCGTTGGGTGTAGGTTTCAACTTTTTCGGTGCACCTTTTGTTTTTACCGGTTGGGAGAGTGGTTTCAAATCCGTGGTCTCCAAGAACGCAATTTTTCTCAACTCTTCTTTGATGTGGAGTTTGGTGGCGTCATCGACTCTCAAAAATCTCGCTTGTATTGCTTCTCATTGGTAAGGATATAGGTATTTGATTTATCACTTTTCATTTTCTTGTCATCCTCGAAATTAAGTCTCTTCCAATTACTAGAGACCTCGTCCATATCTATCGAGACATTACCACTCATCTTCTTGGCTATGACACAAGCACATGGGAGACCATATATTTTCACAATAGTGAACCCACACTTTGAGGTGTCATCACCCACAGTTGAAGCTCTTTTGGCCTTATGAAAAATATAATTAAGCGTCGCCCGAGAGATGTTACCGACCAATTGAGAATATAGAATATTCTCCTTGAACCTGTGTTCCAACACCGTGATACTGCGACCAAATGTCGTTTGTATCTCATTATACTGGTTCATGATCATATGGTTCACAGTTTTCTAACCCGTAATCAAATCGCCCTTGTTATTTGCCAACCAATTCTTGAGACAAGCATGCACAGATTCAACTCGGTTTGATGTTGTATGTCCGAGGTGCATAACCTGATCAGTCCATGCACAAACAAATTTCTCCTTCACCTGATCAAGTATTGTGCTCTCCGTATATTTCAACAGATTCAGATATTTATCACAAACAACTCGGAATTATAAAACAACATCAGTATACATCTCTTTTGTAGATACATTAACAATAACATTCCATGCAACCATTATTTTATCCACAATAACACCGGACTTTACCAATTTTCCATCTTCACCAACTACTTGTTTTGACCCCACAGCAGGTTTAACCCGACTTCTCACATTTTTTGTAATATGGTACCTATAAAGTAATGCGGAATAAGTCGGAAATACGGTTGCAACGACATTCATTAATGTCGTATCACGGTCGGTAACAATAGCCTTTGCATATCCTCTTGGTCCTTCAACATGGACCTACACACCTCTAAATCCCATTGAAAGTTGTCTTCTTTTTCGCACTCGAGAAATGTGAAACCAACTGAGTACGTATTCTCGGCCAATGTAACACCAACAATTTCCAACAACGGTAGCCTGTACTTGTTGGTTTTGTATGTCGAATTCATTACGAGCACGGTAGAAAACGTGTTTAATAATTTAATGGAATCAGGATGAGTCCAATAAATGTCTCTAACAGTTACTCCATCATTCCCCCGTCGGTGCCTACAAACATAATTTATTTGATAGCGTTTATTGTACACTTATTTGATATCAGAGGTGCTCTCCGGTATTTTGCGCTTCAAAGTTGCAAGAATGTGTTTGGGAGGTACCAAATTCAAAGTCATGTTGGAAACACAAATTTTCTCATCCGGAAGTAGACGATATGCTATTGGATGATTGGCCAATTTTGGAGTTAAATCATGATTGTGTTCTCCGCTAATCACATTAAACTTCCACTTATTGTTGGCCATGAGATAACTACGCAACCGAAACGGACACTCACATTTTCTTGTGTCGGCTTCCTCGCGTTCCAAATTTTGAATGCGGGTCACATATTTTCCGCTCCTTTCGTAAGTCACAATAACAAAAGCATTTCTTCTATCAGTGTCGTTATCGGACCTTCCTATCACAGTAGCAAATCCTAACCTCGTTGCCTCTAAACGAATCCACTGCAACATATCGTCCAGGAACTCAAATTCTTGAACATTTTCAAAATGTTCATGAACATTGACCGCCTTAATTACGCGAGGCGGAACTACAACCGGCGATACAACTTCGGTGACATCGGGTTTAAGAATGTTATCGGGGTGCACCATACCTATGTAACATAATAAAAATCATAAATACACATATCACAGCGAAATCTACTGCATAATTTCAAAGCAGAGACAAAACCGGAAATAAACTTTCGATTTAGTTCAACTATAAACCGGAAATAAACTTCTGGCATGTACGTAATCTTATTTTCAACAAAAAGTTATATATTAATGTAGTCAATGAGGGATAAAAGGGATGATGTTTACTTGAAATTATTCTTTGTTGAGCTTTTTCTGATATGATGAACCAAAAAAATGTGGATTTGGAACGAATAATGGATTGGCAATTGAGAGAGTTTGAGAGAGGTTTGAAGGAGAAAGTGTGTTATGGTGGTGATCACCATGGTTGCAGCTTATAGCAATCAGCTTCGTGACAAAATCGGAAATAAACTTCCGGTTACATACAAAATATCCAAGTGACATACAATTCAACGTTCTCGCTTCTATGACCGGAGTTATACTTCTTTTCCATACCGGAAGTTAACCTCCGGTACAATTTTTTACAATTTCAGGGACCACACCCCATTTTGACTGATTTGAACAAAATAGGGTGCGAACCAGAAATAAAATTTGAATTTTAAAAAGTACATTTTGGAGTTTTTATGGGGTGTGCCCCATCTTTAGGAGGTGGATTAAAAAATTCACAATTTTAAAGTATGATCTTAATAAAAAAGAGTGATCTTAACACTCCTAGATTTTAAAGGCCACTCTTCTAGTAAATATTAGAAAGCGATATGATCTTAACCTTCCTAAATTTTAAAATAACCATCTCTTCTCTTTCTATTTTTTTTAATTACAAAACTTACACTTGTTTTTTTTTATATAGAAAACCACCTTTAAAAGGTCTTATTGGGCTACCAAATGACTCTATATCACCATAAAGGATCATCTATGAGACTAATACCTACTCAAATGTTTAGTTGAGACACATTTCTTAAGCCAACTTTTCTACTCTTTAATTCCTTGATTGACACTGCTAATCAAAAAAGACCTTAACTTCCTTGATTGACACTGCTAATTAAAAAAAAGTCTAAACTAATCAAGAAAAGTCAAAGCATTTATTAATATCTCAAATTGCAATAGCAGCCACATATGACCTTACATTACTTTATAGAACAATCTGAACTAACCATATGTCATTGAATTTCACACAATTTCTTGTAGCATCAACAAATTATTACATAGCATATAATCAATAAGCTTACACATACTCATTGTATCATGTACTAGCTAGTAACAATCTAGCATAACATATAGTTCCAATAATCCAAACTCAAACCCTATAATTCTCCAGCTGAACATCCTTAGCTGTCAATGGCACATACTCCCCAAGATAAACCTCAAGATGATCAGCCAAAGCAGACTTATCAATATTCTCATGATGATAACTCTTGCAAACCAAATACAACACAGTTTGCAAAACAAGCCCAAACAAGAACAAACAAGACAACAACAAGAAACACAATATCCCATAACCTGTTCTGTCGACATAACCAAAACACCATTTTCCATTCACAACCACTACCTTGAAAACCAACCTTATCAAGAAAAACGAAACGTTTAGTACCAAAAATATAAATATCGCCAAACCCATTTTCCCTTTTATCAACGCCTTGCTCTTCATCATAGCTTTGAATCCATACAAATCCTCCAACACTGTCACAACACTAGCTAGTTGCCATATCAAAGTCAAGTAAACAAATCCAATAAAATAGAATATGATCAAGAAAATAAGCAAAACAGCTCCACCGTTTTTTACACCAACTAAGATCACAGACAAGATAATAACCAAGAAGGTTAGAAAATTGTAAGCAAAGAAAACAGCATAGGCGCATAGAAAAGTGAGCATGAGTCTCTTCCAAACCTTAGGGACAATCTTGATGACTTTCTTGAAGGAGAGATCTTTGGAAGTGAAGATGGAAGCTGTTGTATAGACAATAGCTGAGGTTGAGAGAAGAGAGAAGATTAAGAGGAAAGTGAAGTAGAATAGTTTGAAGAGTAAAAGAGTGATGAACTGTGATGAAACTATGTCGGCGAGTTTATCGTATTTTGGTGTGCCTTGTTGGGTTTGGTCGAGTTGTTGTTCGGTGTGTTTGATTTTGTTGAAGATGAGGTTGGAGACTTCTATGTGGAAGAGAAAGATGAAGGAGAGAGGGAGGATGAGAGTTAAGGTGATTTGTGAGAAGATTTTTCGCCAGGAGAAGATGATTTTGAAGGTTTGTTTGTAGCAACCGAAGAATCCGAGGAACTGCATGTCTTCTTGTTCTCTGTCCATGTTTCTGGTTTGTGTTTGGTTTGGAGAAGAGAGAGAGAGAGATTGTGTTTTGTTGTGATGAAGAAGAACAGGAAGATGAAGAGGCGGAGAAGACTATATTAGAGAAGACTAATGTTGATAAGAGAATGAGTCAATGGGTTTTTTTTAATCGGTCAATGGTTTATATTGTATTGAGATTAAACAGTTTGTAAAGGATTAACTAATCTGGACCCTTGGATTTAAGTTTAACATTTTTCATTCTAACAATTTATGGGATGGTTGAGATTATAAATGAGAAATAAAATAAAATATTTATTTTTTAATTAATTAAAATTTTGTAATTGATTGGATGTAAAATTATTTTTTTATGATTGCGTCTATTTAAGAATTTCTCTTTTATATTAATATAAATTGTCATATAAATTAGTAATATATTTTCAGATTCTTATTACATGGAAGAAAAAAAAAAGATTTACTGATGCTGGTGTCATCTTGATTAAACGATCATAGATTTTGAGATGCATATATTTCTTTTATACTTTCATTTTCATTATTTCTTTTATGCATTCTTAATGAATGAATTATTGTGTTTTTCTTTCTTTTTAAAATAAATTATCAATGACCGACGACATCTATGTATACATCATAAAAAAATTGAAAGATGTATATTATTGACTTAACTAAATATACTTCTGGCAAGAATATTTTAAAAAATAAATTGCAATGTCTTTTCATATCCTTATAAAATAACTTAAATAAGGAGAAATAAGATAGAAGAGAAGTGAGAAAGATGATAATAATTTGTCTATATTATTTTATTAGTGTAATTTTTTACAATGAGAATGACCATATTTATAAGACATCATATAGATATTGTAATAAATATAATTTGTTAAAAGTAAGAAATGAGATTATCGGGAAACAATCATTCAATTATTCATGACAATTATTCTCGAATGTTTGTTTTAGATATGCTTTGGTAAAATTTTCTTATGAAAAATTCAACAGAAAAAAAATTAGTGAAGGAAAAATAGTACAATATTCTTTTAAAATGAATTTATTTCTCCCCTAGTTGAACAATTTTTCGGCGATGAAGACCAACCTTTTGTACTAGTTGATTAAAAGTTCTACTTAGGAGTTACGAGTGACTTTGTGAAAAGATCTGCAAGATTATCATAGGAACATAAATATCATGAGTGAAAAAGAACTTTGAAGAGATGTGTTTTGTTCGGTCTCCTTTAATGTAATCATCTTTCAATTGAGCGGTGCATGCATTATCTTCGTATATGGCTATTGTATTTTTTCCAGGAGACAAACCGCCGTATTTTGTATTTGTTAGACTAAGGATCTCAATCAAACACGATTTTGATTAGATGGAGTTGCTACTATTGTTTATTTCCATGATCTCCATGAAATAGTTGTATCACCACATATAAATAAATAACCTGTTTGTGATCTACCATTATGAGGATCTGACAAGTAACTTACATCAGCATAACCTGTTAATTCGAATTTGGATATTTGGGTATAAAACAAACACATATTTATTGTACCTCCAAGATAACGAAGTATATATCAGGACATGTATAATTAGCAAGGTACATCAGTGCTTCAATCACACTGAGATATAGTACTTCAGAACCAAGCAATTCTTCATCTTTTTCTCGAGGTCTGAAAGGATCTTTTTCTACATCTAATAATCTAATAACCATCAACCGATGATGTTTTTCCATATAGAAACTTTTCAACACTTTTTCTATACAACATTCCTGATGTACAAATATTCTATTGTCCAAATGCTCAATTTGTAAGCCTAGACATAATTTTGACTTTTCTAGGTCCTTCATCTCAAACTCTTTCTTTAAGCAATTTATAGCTTTTGGAAGCTCTTCAAGAGTTCCAATAATATTTATGTTATCCACATAAACAATAATTTTTGCAAATTCTTCTCCACATCCTTTTATGAAAATACAAGGAAAAAATGAGTTATTTGTATATCCCTTCTTTAGCAAATATTCACTGAGGTGATTATACCACATGTATCCTGATTGTTTCAGCCCATAGAGAGACTTATTTAATTTAATGGAGTAATTTTATGGAGATCCAAAATTAGGTGCATCTGATAATTGAACCCTTCAGGGAGTTTCATGTAAATGTCACTATCAAGTGAACCATTCAAATAAGTTATACTACAAGGGTTATTAAATATCGAAAAGTGATTTCTTCCATTACTCGTGAATAAGTATCATCAAAATCAATTCTAGGTCTTTGCAAAAATCTTTGAGCGACAAAGTCGAGCTTTGTATCTCACAAGTTGAGCTTTGAGGTGTTTGGACTACAGGTCCAAAAACTTTTCTCTTGTGAAGTGAGTTTAATTATGCTTTAATTGCATCTTTCCACTTTCGCCAATCTTCACTTTGTGTACAACTTTTAATAGACGTTGGTTCATGATCTTCTTTGTCATTATCAGATTTAGCGGTATATTGTATGAAAAAATATCATCAATGTCAGTTCCATTATATTCCATCTGGACATAATATATTGAGATCTCTTTATTTTCTTAAGTTTTAGGTATCTGATCAATATTTTCTAGAGATAAAATGTTTATTATGTCTGAAGATTCTTTTAGATTTTCTATATCCTCACTTGGGTCATCTTTATTCTTATCTCCCTTTCTTGTTCGAGGATTTTTATCTTTGGAACTGATTGGATATCCATTTTTATTGGAGCATTTGCAGCTGGTATATATATATATATATATATATATATATATATATATATATATATATATATATGATAATGAATCATCAAGTAAAGATAGCTCAAATAAATGTGATGAAAAGACAAACCTTTGCTTCATGGCCAATACAAAGAAAAAGAAAGTAAATCACTCTAAACATAGAGTTGTTGATAATGTGTCTTATTTTGAATTGCAAGTTGCTTTTGAAAAATTACACGGAGAAGCCATAAATGCTTTTACAAAGTTAACGTATATAGAACCACTTGTGTAGGCTGAAAGCTAAAATATCATATCTTATAGTGTAGCATATATCACTTAAGCGTGTGATACCTTACCATATTCCGTATTCTACTTTAGTTCACTGTACCTTATGATGTTCTATAATTAGTTTAAGTGAACCGTACCTTGCAATGTTCCTTATTTATTGTATCTCTCATCAATATGTCCTTATGTGTGTGAGCCTGCAGGTTCTCGCAATGTTGACAATTATATTAAATCACACATTTAACATAATAAACAATGAGCGGTATCTAACAACACATCACTACTTCCCAACTAAATAAATGATCATATGATATGACAAAACATTTTTTGTGATAATATTTGTGTGTATAATTACCCCTTTCCCCTTATGTCTATATTAAACACAAGACATAGACCGTATCACCTTTGTTTAGTTCAATATTTAGCCCTTAGGTATTTATCATGTTACACGAGATGGGAAAATTCCATATAGGTTACTCATGTCCCTTAACATGCTTTATAGAGTACCCATCAATTGTCTTTATGATCATCCACTTATGGACAATGTTTAATCAGCAATAAATTACTCGACTCTACATCTGAAGTTCATAGTGGTTTTAGGTCAAAGGGTTGTATACACCACTTTCACCATGAAATAAATTATGACACTTTGCATAACATTCTATATAGTACTCTCATAGTGGATCAACCCAACATAAATATTAATCATAATATTCATACTTATGTTAAGACTTGATAACTCCTTATCCATGATCCATGAGATGTGATCATCAGTCTATCTACATAATAATCTTAGTGCTTCAATATTATCTCACTTCACAATAAAGCTCGACTAAGACTACTTTAAGAGTATTATTCTTATGTTTAATTGGATCTCATGATTAATTCACATTTAACATTTCATTAAACGGACTAGATATTCCAGAGACTATTATTTTGGAAAAACAAACATGATAAAGAAATGCCTTTTATTGTTAATAAAGAATTTGATACAAGTACCAAAAGTATTGGTCTCTAGAAGTTACACCAACATATACCACCTCAGAGTTGTGACTCTAAAGGTTCCAGATAAGAGCTTGCACTTCAAGGAGTCAGGTTCCCTAATGATGACTATTTGTGTGTTGATGGAGGCAATATGTTATACAGGTCGTTGAGCACGTCGAATTTAGACAATGATGATGACTTGATGTTTTCTAGGATGTGTGTCTCCCATATATCATCTAATAGAGGTTAGGGAAGCAAACCTCCAACTTTTCCACCTTGTTTATATCTTTATTACATTTTTGGATATGGAGGACGTTATCCTCCAGGGTTTAGTTTTGACGATAAAGGTCGTCCATAGTAGCACACATCTATGCTATGGTATTTTCCCCTCCGTCAAATTCCTCGTTGGTCAGAGTTGTTGTATTTTTGTTCACCATGATGGATGGAGGGGATGAACATGAGGATAATAATTTGGATAAATATTATAATGATAGCCCTATTCAATTTTATCGGGGCCCTACTGTGGGCGCCAATTGTACTTGATAAAAGTATATATGCGTAATATTCCCTAGCGATTAAGGGATGTTTGAGGTTTTAAGGTTTGTTGTGAGTGTGAGAGCTTGTTCATGTAGGGATGATAAACTTTGTTCGTGTGTATTTATGTATTCATATTAGGTTATCCTTCTCAATTGTGATGTTGGGGTATTTATAACTACATTGGATATGGATCCAGGACTTCCTTATAAATAACAACCACTGAGGAAACAAGTAATTTATGTTTTGGTATTCAAAGGAACGTGATCCACTTCTCCTACGACTTGTTCCATGTTTTTATAGGGTGAGGACACGTCACTCCCCAATTCCCGCGTCACGTAAGTTATTGTAGATGGAGTTGAGATATACAATATAAGAGCGATACATCTAGTAAATATGTGATTGATCTGATAAAGGGGTTACTTATAATCCCCATGTCACCTCCTATAATCCTTACAAAAATATATGGATACAAGGATTATTCATCAAATGGTTCTCAATTGTCAGTTGTTTCACATATGGTTGAATCCATTTACATTATGAGATGTTGTGCCCAATGATACTACAATGATTTCAAAATTCAGACAATCTTTCATATACCACATTAACTTTAGAGAATTTATTAATCCACCCCATGGAGGTGAAATTAAACCCTATGCATTTCCCAGAATGCTCCTCTAAAATCGGAAGTACACTTCTGATGCGCACCATTTTCTGAAATATTTGTAATAAAATCGGAAGTATACTTCCGGTCCCATATCGAATATATACTTTCGGTTCTAGGCATGATAGTTAGCAGAAAATTGAACAAAAGAAACAATTGAAAAAATTATTCAAATTATAAATTTAACAAATTATACAAATAATAAATTGAACAAAAGACCAAAAATGTTATATCTGCTTCATATTCCACTTAATCCCCTCATCCAACTTGCTATACAAATAAATCAAGCAGACAACCCCCTAGTTTCACCCACTGATCGCCTCAAAATCACCAAAGTACCTAAGATACATGATGTTAGTGTAAGTGACACCGGTGTATGCAAATATCTATGTGCCAACAAGATACAATAGATATGCTCTCATGGCATACCCCCTGTGAAGGGTAACCTGCTCGACATCATCATCAGCAGTTGTAACACGCGCAAGCTCATCTTTAAAAACTTCCTTCAAGTAGCGATATCTCACGTGGCAACCATTTGTCTTATCAACCTCCTTCAGGGCGCTATCTATGATAACTCCCAACCTCTCAACCAACAAAGTAATGGCCTTGTCTTTGTCCAACTTCTGGTGATCCAGAAATGCCCCTCTGATTGGCAGGTGTGTCATACCCCAATTTTTGACCTAATATACCACCTTACATTTACATCATTGCATCACTAACAGTTCAGAACAGAATTAATCGGGTGTAGCTTCTACAGGTCAAAATTAGGGTTTCATCAATTTTTCATTTGATTCAAGAGGCAACCAATTAGGGTTTGAATTTCATTCACTTCATTTGATCTATCTTGATCAAACCATCAACCTCTGATCTTCATATATCAAAATTTTCCTCATGATCTATCGAGGATCGACCAATTAGGGTTTTTGTCGAGGATGAGTAATCTCTGATTTTCTGATCAATGAATGACTTTTTTGATTGGAGATTGATCTTCATATCTTAGATACAACATGTTGACCTAATTTCTGGATTCAAAACATCACAGGAGTTCATAGAATTCATCAGTCAATTTCTGAATCATCTGATGAAATTTCATCTGCACTGAAAAGTCAAACTTTGACTTTTGGTCAACTTTTTCAAGATAACACTTTTTCCATCATCAAAATACTTCAAATTATCCATCATGATCATAAAAAATCAAGAAATTTGGAAAAGTCAACAAAAAGTCAAAATTTTCAACACTTAGAAAAATTTTCAAGTGTTAAAATTTCATACTTTTTCCAAACTTCATGGCATTTTTTCACATAGTTCCACTTTGAATTGGGAAAAACTCAAAAAATGAAAGTTGTAGCCCTTGAAACAAGCTTTCCAAAATGTCCAAGAACTCTCACATCCATGGAGTCTATCTATACTTTTGATTTTGAAACATAGAGCTCCAAAATCCTTGATTTTCAAGTACAAAGTTCAAGATTATAGGTCATTTTTGAGTTTCTTCTTCTAGAAGCTATGCCACCTTGCAAAAAGAGTTAGAGATGATAAAAAATCAGATGGAGAGTAATTATGATGGGATAAGATCAAGTTGAGAAATTAACCATGGTTAAAAGGAAGCTTCCTTTTGCATTTAATGCAAAAATGATTTCCTTGCCCTCTAAGGCAACTTGTAAATACCAAAGCCAATCTCTTGTACTTACCATTCAAAACTTGTGGCCTATAAATAGAGGTCTTGTTTGCAATTTCAAAAGACACCAAATCTATGCAAGAAAATGCTTTCTCTCTTCTTTCTTAAAATTCAAGCAACATAGTGTAATTTGAGAAATCTTGCATTTTTGAAAATTTGTGAAGAAACATAAGATGTTTGGTGTCTAACATGTTGTAAATATCATATGTAATTGGTTTGTAATTTAAAAGCAACATAGGTAAAGCTAAAAAACAGATTTTGCACTCCATGTTCACAAACTTGCCAAAACTGCCTTAAACTTCAAATTCATAGTTTGGCTCGAGCTAGTTATGTTTTGATCATCCAAACATCATCAATATACTCCATATGAATGATCCAAACCATCATCTTTGATCTGTAACTCCATTAACCACGAATTCAAGTTTCACTTTGAGCAAGCTGCAGGTCGACTTGGGTAGAATGATCCAGGCAAATTCATGATGTGCACACCATCCTCACACCTTCCATAAGAGCCGTTGGTGCTATAGGGATCATCAAATCACAACTGGAAACACTCTAAAGCAGTTTTCGATCTCAGCTTAAACAGGTAAGAACACGAACTTCAAACTCTATGATTCTTTGATTCCAGTCCAAAAAACTCTTGGCCATTTTGTTTCTGCACTATCAACGATCAATAACCCTCAATCAATTGATAAATTTATTCACCATACACGATTTCAATTAGGATTTTCAGTTTTAGGGTTCTTCGTGTTTTTGCGAAATTCAATCATGTTAAACTGAAAATAAATTAAATTAAAGGACATCATCATGTTCCTGGGCTCAAAACGATCAAGTTCGATGTTTACTTCGTTCAATTTCATCAAGAAACGAAGGATTTAGGATTGAATGAAGATTGGAGGAGGAAGATGAACACTGCGCGCGTTTTTTCAAATTCAAATATCCGTTTTAAAATATAATTTCATTGTTTGACTTCAATACACGGATGTATTGCTGCCCCAGCCGTTGCCAGCTCACTCTTAAGTCATTTATACCTTGCCTTGCCTTGAGGTCCCGGGTTCGAGTAGCCTTGGGACCATTTTTTACCAAACTTTGTAATTTTTTTCATATTTTTTACAAACTTTGACTCTTTCAAAACCCAATCAAAACTCCTCATTTTGAGGTGATTTTTTGTACACTTGTCAATTAATGTATCTATTTTAAGATAGTGTCAAAAATTTTCAGAAAAAACTTTCATCCGATTATATTTTTATCGAGCCGAAAACGATGCATTTGAGTACTTTTCAAAGCACCTTTAAAGGTGATTTTTTCAAACTTTCGAAGCCCGATTCTTTTCCAAACTTCTCACATATATATTTTACTTTTCAAAAACACTTTCAAAATCATTCTTCAAAACTTTTCATCAAACTTACATCTTTTTCCATGATCGATCCGATTTAAACGATAAAACCGAATTTGTTTTCTCTCGAATATCTTAACCGATCATGGGCCTCCCTTTACGGTGTAAGTCCCAAATTCTTTTATGTACATACATATTTTCTTTGTACATATCCAATTCTTTTTATGAATATACCAATTTTTACCTGTACATAATACAGACGTCTTTTGTAAAGTACAGACAAACTTCGATCATTTTTTTCCGATTGTATATACACTGAATACCATTGGTATTGAAAGGAGCATTATTCCCGGTGAAACTTCTTTTAAACCAATGGGCCACCCTCATGGTGTAAGTCCCAACCCTACTATGTACATCCACATCTCCTTGTACATACATACTCATTCGTGTACATATTTATTTCCTTGTACACAATTCAAACTTGTAAATAATCAAGTTGCGCTCGTTTTAAACGTTCGTTTTACACACACTTGTTTATATTTCCTTCATAAACTCCTGTAAAATAAACTTTACACGCATTGTTTATATTTCCTTCATAAACTCCTGTGAATAAACGTCATACGTTTGTTTATACAACTGTCTAGTTATAACATAACAACTAGTCTAACCATTAGGTTCCCCACAATATTAGCCTCCTCTTGGGCTTCGTACAAGGTAACTCATTTCATCTGAGTTCAGCCTCCTCTTAGGCTTCATATAAGAAAACTCATTCATCTGAGTTTAACCTCCGCTTAGGCTTCATATAAGACAACACTCCTGAGTCACTCCTCTTGGGCTTCGTCAAAAGAACTCCTCGTTGAGTTTAGCCTCTCTTGGGCATCATACAAAGAAAGAGACCAGAAATCTCTTATGACCTCCTATTGGGCTTCCAATACAGAGAATCACCAGCGCTAGATAACCCAGAGTATAATTTCAAATGAAATTTCTCTTAATCCTAAGAGGATGGTTTCTCGGTGAAACCCCTTTTAAAGCCAAAGCCAGCCATACCCTATAGCTTCCTCTTGAGCTTCAGACAAGGACCCTCGATGACCCTCGATGACCCACGATGACCCTCGGAATGCCTCCTCTTGGGCTTACAATACAAGGACCCACGGGCTTCTTAAAAGCATCCCTTAATCCAATCAATTTCTCCTCGAGATTTAGACATTTATCATCTCTATGGAAGAAGTATCTCATCTATCACATCACATACAATCAAATCTTTTTTCAAACTCTTTTCAAATAAAAACATCTCTTAATCGTAAGTGGTAACGCTTGTACACTCAAGCAAAACACCCAGTGCTTACAATTAAAAGATTCAATCATCTTTTTCAAACATCTTTCTTAAACATGTAAGTGGTAACACTTGTACACTCAAGCAAAACACCTATAACTTACGACGAAAGATTCAATCAATCAAACTTTTCAAAATGTATGTGATGAAATAGATTAGATACATTTTTCATTAAGATGACATTTGTCCAGTCTCTTAATAACATCCGTTGATTCCACTAGCATAAGTGGGAATTACGATTGCCCGACTTCTCAACATCCCTTGAGAATACGTAGGCACAAGGTCTCATCCTTGCCGAGCAAATCTTTTCTCCCCGCACCAAACAAACCATAGATCCCTTTAGATTCGAGCTACAAATGCCGATTCCCATTGGGGATATGTACGAAGATCCAATGATCTTATGAGCACAATAATAAACACTAGGATCCCACATAATCTATCATTCTTAAAATCCCAAAGGAGAAACTTTCCAATCATAGAAATAGCAATTAAAATACACAAACATATCAAACATATTCATATATAAAGCTATAGATAACTATATATATTAGGGTGCTCCATCTATTCCCTTTATATAACAAACCCCTTACCCGATCTCCCAATGCTACGCCTAGTTTTGCTTAGTCGTAATGCATAACAAATCAATCGAGGGTATTAGCATTTTCCCCTTTTCATAATCATAATTTCTTGTGTTGAAAATAATAAAGCTGATGCTCGCAATCTTATAAACAAATCAAAAGAGTAAATCGCTGAGCTTGCAGGATCCGAATTCAGATTCGATTCCCTAGCAGCCACTTTTAACGCGAACAAGGTGAAGCCACACTAACATCAGAGTGTGATCGCTATCTCACCATGTAAGATGAAACGATGATGTCTCATGGTTCCACCTGCTCAAAAGCGCTGATCATCTCCCCACCATGCTATATCCACGTAGTGAAATCTCAACCCAGAAGGTGTAGATCATCAAACCATGGCTCGGGGGTAATAAGTTCATCGATCTTTCTCCCATGGTTTATGACCTTCAGTATCGCGATCCCGAAGAAAAAATTCATTGTTAGAATTTATAATTTTCATCAAGAAAATCATAATTATAATATAAATGTAAATTCCATACCTCTTCATCCCATATATATATATATATATATATATATATATATATATATATATATATATATATACAATACCCGTGGATAAAGAGGAAGCAAAGATATAAGGCCCCTTCAAAATCTAGTGGGTCCGAGTGCCTCCTGTCTCTTGCCTCTCGTATCTCCGTACTCGTGTAGCACCTGCCCCTGCCACTGTGCATCGGTGGCACTGCATTCTGGTGCTGGTGTAACATCGTATCACCGGGTCATACTGTATCGGATGAGGATTCCGCCTCAAAACTAGTGGTAGAGATGCAGCGCTCACGGAGGATGAAATACTAAAATGGATCAGAGAATCATGTATGCTACAGGAGGAAGATGTAGAAGGAGTAGAATCATAAGCAGAAAAATATGTATCTTGCATGGCCTATCCGGATGTCGAAGGTACAAATGTAGAAGGAGGTTGTGTTGTCTGACTCTTCTATCTCCGCACAGAATCATGATGTGCAACCCTCTCGTGCCTCAATTGCGATGGTCTCTCATCCATATCTCTTGTAGAAGTAAGAAAGAAATGTTAACATATGGCCTAAAGTGAAGAAAAAGTATAAAACATGTGCGCCTTTTAAACTAAAACTTTACTTCGGTTTTGTTCTTTCCCCAAACCCAAG
>CM038795.1:227120065-227174753 GCA_021764765.1 Vicia sativa | reverse complement strand
GTTATGCAAAGTGTCATAATTTATTTCATGGTGAAAGTGGTGTATACAACCCTTTGACCTAAAACCACTATGAACTTCAGATGTAGAGTCGAGTAATTTATTGCTGATTAAACATTGTCCATAAGTGGATGATCATAAAGACAATTGATGGAATATACATAAAATAAGGGACATGGAGTAACCTATATGAATTTTCTCATCTCGTGTAACATGATAAATACCTAAGGGCTAAATATTGAACTAAACAAAGGTGATACGGTCTATGTCTTGTGTTTAATATAGACATAAGGGGAAAGGGGTAATTATACACACAAATATTATCACAAAAAATGTTTTGTCATATCATATGATCATTTATTTAGTTGGGAAGTAGTGATGTGTTGTTAGATACCGCTCATTGTTTATTATGTTAACTGTGTGATTTAATATAATTGTCAACATTACGAGAACCTGCAGGCTCACACACATAAGGACATATTGATGAGAGATACAATAAATAAGGAACATTGCAAAATTACGGTTCACTTAAACTAATTATAGAACATCATAAGTGCAGTGAACTAAAGTAGAATACGGAATATGGTAAGGTATCACACGCTTAAGTGATATATGCTACACTATAAGATATGATATTTTAGCTTTAAATTACACAGTGGTTATATCGTTAACTTTGTAAAAGCATTTATGGCTTCTCGTGTAATTTTTCAAAAGCAACTTGCAATTCAAAATAAGACACATTATCAACAACTCTATGTTTAGAGTGATTTACTTTCTTTTTCTTTGTATTGGCCATGAAGCAAAGGTTTGTCTTTTCATCACATTTATTTGAGCTATCTTTACTTGATGATTCATTATCCATGTCCAATATATATATATATTGAGATAATAGATATAACAAATACAAAATCGTGGTTTGATCTCCTGGAAAAAAAATGAGATCCAATGCATAATCAACGAAGAGATAATGCATACATATACGCTCGATTGAAAAGAAGATTACATTAAAGGAGATTGAGCAAACACACATCTCTCAGAAGTTCTTTTCACTACGTACGATATTTATGTCTTCCTATGATAATCTTGCGGATCTTTCACAAAGTGAAAACAAGTAACTCTAAGTGAAACTTTTCAATCGATGACTAGTACAAAAGGTTGGTCTTCATAGCGAAAAATGATTGTTCAACAGGGAAATAGAAATTCATTTTAAAAGAATATTGTACCTTTTTCCTTGACTAATTTTTTTTACATTGAATCTTTTCATAATAAAATTTTTGCAAAGCATATCTAAAACAAACATTAGAATAATTGTCATCTTGAATAATTGAATATTGTTTCCGATAATCTAGATTTCTTACTTTTAACAAATTATATTTATTACAATATCTATATGATATCTTATAAATGGCATAAACTTCATTGTAAAAAATTACATAATAAAATAATATAGACAAATTATTATCATCCTTTTCATACTATCTTATTTCTCCTTATTTAAGTTACTAATCCGTTTCCTTTCGTATCGTTTTAAGAAAAAAAATTTTGTTTACATTTAAGTATAGTTTTAAGTTTAATGTGTATTTATCAATTATACCTTACTTTTCAATAAATTATAGAAAGTACATGAATGAATTTATTAGAAAATAGAAAATAAGCAAGGGGTATAATAGAAAATATAATTGTAATAATCCACTATATTATATTGAACAGTTTTATCGCAAAGGCAATAACTTAAAGGAAACAGGAAAATATTATAAGGATATGAAAAAGACATTGCAATTTATTTTTTAAAATATTCTTGCCAGAAGTATATTTAGTTAAGTCAATAATATACATCTTTCAATTTTTTATGATGTATACATAGATGTCGTCGGTCATTGATAATTTATTTTAAAAGAAAGAAAAACACAATAATTCATTCATTAAGAATGCATAAAAGAAATAATGAAAATGAAAGTATAAAAGAGAAATATATGCATCTCAAAATCTATGATCGTTTAATCAAGATGACACCAGCATCAGTAAATCTTTTTTTTTTCTTCCATGTAATAAGAATCTGAAAATATATTACTAATTTATATGACAATTTATATTAATATAAAAGAGAAATTCTTAAATAGACGCAATCATAAAAAAATAATTTTACATCCAATCAATTACAAAATTTTAATTAATTAAAAAATAAATATTTTATTTTATTTCTCATTTATAATCTCAACCATCCCATAAATTGTTAGAATGAAAAATGTTAAACTTAAATCCAAGGGTCCAGATTAGTTAATCCTTTACAAACTGTTTAATCTCAATACAATATAAACCATTGACCGATTAAAAAAAACCCATTGACTCATTCTCTTATCAACATTAGTCTTCTCTAATATAGTCTTCTCCGCCTCTTCATCTTCCTGTTCTTCTTCATCACAACAAAACACAATCTCTCTCTCTCTCTTCTCCAAACCAAACACAAACCAGAAACATGGACAGAGAACAAGAAGACATGCAGTTCCTCGGATTCTTCGGTTGCTACAAACAAACCTTCAAAATCATCTTCTCCTGGCGAAAAATCTTCTCACAAATCACCTTAACTCTCATCCTCCCTCTCTCCTTCATCTTTCTCTTCCACATAGAAGTCTCCAACCTCATCTTCAACAAAATCAAACACACCGAACAACAACTCGACCAAACCCAACAAGGCACACCAAAATACGATAAACTCATAAACATAGTTTCATCACAGTTCATCACTCTTTTACTCTTCAAACTATTCTACTTCACTTTCCTCTTAATCTTCTCTCTTCTCTCAACCTCAGCTATTGTCTATACAACAGCTTCCATCTTCACTTCCAAAGATCTCTCCTTCAAGAAAGTCATCAAGATTGTCCCTAAGGTTTGGAAGAGACTCATGCTCACTTTTCTATGCGCCTATGCTGTTTTCTTTGCTTACAATTTTCTAACCTTCTTGGTTATTATCTTGTCTGTGATCTTAGTTGGTGTAAAAAACGGTGGAGCTGTTTTGCTTATTTTCTTGATCATATTCTATTTTATTGGATTTGTTTACTTGACTTTGATATGGCAACTAGCTAGTGTTGTGACAGTGTTGGAGGATTTGTATGGATTCAAAGCTATGATGAAGAGCAAGGCGTTGATAAAAGGGAAAATGGGTTTGGCGATATTTATATTTTTGGTACTAAACGTTTCGTTTTCTTGATAAGGTTGGTTTTCAAGGTAGTGGTTGTGAATGGAAAATGGTGTTTTAGTTATGTCAGTTATGGGATATTGTGTTTCTTGTTGTTGTCTTGTTTGTTCTTGTTTGGGCTTGTTTTGCAAACTGTGTTGTATTTGGTTTGCAAGAGTTATCATCATGAGAATATTGATAAGTCTGCTTTGGCTGATCATCTTGAGGTTTATCTTGGGAGTATGTGCCATTGACAGCTAAGGATGTTCAGCTGGAGAATTATAGGGTTTGAGTTTGGATTATTGGAACTATATGTTATGCTAGATTGTTACTAGCTAGTACATGATACAATGAGTATGTGTAAGCTTATTGATTATATGCTATGTAATAATTTATTGATGCTACAAGAATTGTGTGAAATTCAATGACATATGGTTAGTTCAGATTGTTCTATAAAGTAATGTAAGGTCATATGTGGCTGCTATTGCAATTTGAGATATTAATAAATGCTTTGACTTTTCTTGATTAGTTTAGACTTTTTTTTAATTAGCAGTGTCAATCAAGGAAGTTAAGGTCTTTTTTGATTAGCAGTGTCAATCAAGGAATTAAAGAGTAGAAAAGTTGGCTTAAGAAATGTGTCTCAACTAAACATTTGAGTAGGTATTAGTCTCATAGATGATCCTTTATGGTGATATAGAGTCATTTGGTAGCCCAATAAGACCTTTTAAAGGTGGTTTTCTATATAAAAAAAAACAAGTGTAAGTTTTGTAATTAAAAAAAATAGAAAGAGAAGAGATGGTTATTTTAAAATTTAGGAAGGTTAAGATCATATCGCTTTCTAATATTTACTAGAAGAGTGGCCTTTAAAATCTAGGAGTGTTAAGATCACTCTTTTTTATTAAGATCATACTTTAAAATTGTGAATTTTTTAATCCACCTCCTAAAGATGGGGCACACCCCATAAAAACTCCAAAATGTACTTTTAAAATTCAAATTTTATTTACGGTTCGCACCTATTTTGTTCAAATCCAAAATGGGGTGTGGTCCCTGAAATATAAAATTGATCTGGAGGTTAACTTCAGTATGGAAAAGAAGTATAACTCCCATAGAAGCGAACGTTGAATTGTATGTCACTTGGATATTTTGTATGTAATCGAAGTTTATTTCGATTTTGTCACGGTGATTTATAAAGTATGCAACCATGGTGATCACCACCATAACACACTTTCTCCTTCAAACCTCTCTCGAAACTCTCTCGATTGCCAATCCATTATTCGTTCCAAATCCACATTTTTTGGTTCATCATATCAGAAAAAGCTCAACAAAGAATAATTTCAAGTAAACATCATCCCTTTTATCCCTCATTGACTACATTAATATATAACTTTTTGTTGAAAATAAGATTACGTACATGCCAGAAGTTTATTTAGGTTTATAGTTGAACTAAATCGAAAGTTTATTTCAGTTTTGTCTGCTTTGAAATTATCACGATGGATTTATTTGTGATATGTGTATTTATGATTTTATTATGTTACGGTATGGTGCACCCGATAACATTCTTAAACCCGATGTCACGAAGTTGTATCGCGGTTGTAGTTCCCTCTCGCGTAATTAAATGATCGATGTTCATGAACATTTTGAAAATGTTCAAGAATTTGAGTTCTGGACGATATGTTGCGATGGATTCGTTTAGAGCAACGAGGTTAGGATTTGCTTTGTGATAGGAAGGTCCGATAACGACAACGATAAGAAATGCTTTTGTTATTGTGACTTACGAAGGAGCGGAAAATATGTGACCCATTCAAAATTTGGAGCGAGGCGGAAGCACAAGAAAATGTGAGTGTCCGCTTTCGGTTGCGTAGTTATCTCATGGCCACAATAAGTGGAAGTTTAATGTGATTAGCGGAGAACACAATCATGATTTAACTCAAATTGGCCATCATCCAATAGCATATAAATACTTGGATGAGAAAATTTGTGTTTCCAACATGACTTTGAATTTGGTACCTCCCAAACACATTCTTGCAACTTTGAAGCGCAAAATACCGGAGAGCACCTCTGATATCAAATAAGTGTACAATAAACGCTATCAAATAAATTATGTTTGTGAGGCACCGCGAGAATGATGAGTAAGCGTTAGAGACATTTATTGGACTCATCCTGATTCCATTAAATTATTAAACACGTTTTCTACCGTGCTCGTAATGAATTCGACATACAAAACCAACAAGTACAGGCTACCGTTGTTGGAAATTGTTGGTGTTACATTGGCCGAGAATACGTACTCAGTTGGTTTCACATTTCTGGTGCGAAAAGAAGACAACTTTCAATGGGATTTAGAGGTGTGTAGGTCCATGTTGAAGGACCGAGGATATGCAAGGCTATTATTACCGACCGTGATACGACATTAATGAATATCGTTACAATATTCCGACTTATTCCGCATTACTTTATAGGTACCATATTACAAAAAATGTGAGAAGTCGGGTTAAACTTGCTTTGGGGTCAAAACAAGTAGTTGGTGAAGATGGAAAATTGGTAAAGTCCGGTGTTATTGTGGATAAAATAATGGTTGCATGGAATATTATTGTTAATGTATCTACAAAAGAGATGTATCTTGATGTTGTTTTATAATTCCGAGTTGTTTGTGATAAATATACGAATCATTGAAATATACGGAGAAACAATACTTGATCAGGTGAAGGAGAAATTTGTTTGTGCATGGACTGATCAGGTTATGCACCTCGGACATACAACATCAAACCGAGTTGAATCTGTGCATGCTTGTCTCAAGAATTGGTTGGCAAATAACAAGGGCGATTTGATTACGTTAGAAAAGCGTGAACCATATGATCATGAACGGTATAATGAGATACAAACGACATTTGGTCATGATATCACGTGTTGGAACAGTTCAGGAGAATATTCTATATTCTCAATTGGTCGGTAACATCTCTCGGTCGACGCTTAATTATATTTTTCATAAGGCCAAAAGAGCTTCAACTGTGGGTGATGACACCTCAAAGTGTGGGTTCACTATTGTGAAAATATATGGTCTCCCATGTGCTTGTGTCATAGCCAAGAAGATGAGTGGTAATGTCTCGATAGATATGGACGAGGTCTCTAGTAATTGGAAGAGACTTAATTTCGAGGATGACAAGAAAAAAAAGTGATAAATCAAATACCTATATCCTTACCAATGAGAAGCAATACAAGCGAGATTTTTGAGAGTCGATGACGCCACCAAACTCCACATCAAAGAAGAGTTGAGAAAAATTGCGTTCTTGGAGACCACGGATTTGAAACCACTCTCCCAACCGGTAAAAACAAAAGGTGCAAAAAAAAGTTGAAACCACAACGATAATTCTACTACGAGGAATCCCGTATTACGAACATGTTGACAAGCTATTTCGACTCACCTACGAAAATCTCGAAATATGGTTTCAAAGGTGCACATATTAGCAAACCACTGCCTACATTGCCTCCGTTAAAAATACCATTCATCGATCTCATGCTGGTTTTCATGCACAAATACGTTGAAAGTATCGTCAATGTGGCCGGTGACACTAATTGTGGCTTTGAGTTGTTTCTTGTTTGCTAGGTAGTTGTGAAAGAGTATTACAATCCGTCGAGATACTCTGATCACAGAGTTGACGGAACACAAAGAGTTGTACACACGTGTGTTCGAGAGTAAGGAAAAGGTTGAGGAAATACATCATGCACTAGTACCTGTTAAGGTTGGATGTGCACCAGAGGACAAATGGATGTGGTTCCACAGAAGGGTCATCTCATTGCAAGTGCATATGACATGGTGTGTCTTAATCGACAAGATACGGTTTTTACGAGACTTTTTTCCTCTGCGCACGGCTCCTACACGAATCCCATTGATCGTATCATTTGTGGTGGATTTCAAATCCACAACATTTTGTTCAAGTCTACTTGAAACCGAGATGCCTATACCACCAGAGTGAGCGCTTCATTTCACAAAATCATAGGAGACATGGTCGGACGAATTTATGGAAAGGATGCAAGAATACAACAAGTTGAGGGAAATAGATATACAAATAAATAGGGAAAAGTCGATGGGTGCCAGTGGATTTATCCGACAACACTTTTTCGGCTCTTTCAAGTAGTATAGGTAGTATTGTAATGTTAACTTCATTTTGATAATGTATAATGATGTGGAAATATACTCATTTTGTAATTTAACCACTTGAATTTTTTGAATATATGAGATTTTGTGTTATAGTTGTTGTTTCTGTTTTGTTTACGGTTTTCAAACCCAATGTATTTACGAATTTAATTTCTAGTTTTGGTATTAAGTAGAAAGCGGTATTTAACTTGCGATTTTATCAACGACACAAAGATAGGATTTCTATGGTCTATGTTTACATCCTTCTGTAAAAATATCTCTCCCTTATAATTATTCCTACATAACATAAAACCGGATATGGACATGAAGTTAGACATCACATGGGTTCTTTGGAATTGTTCATTTCCGCGACGTATCATCTCGTGAATTCAAGATCACGGTGTACACCCAAATTGAAGAGTACGTGAAACTTTTGAGAACTTGTTCCTTATGGTGACGATCGAAAGGTAGAGACGATCGAGTACCGCTCGCCATCAATCGACAACGAAGGAATCTGGTTCATGAACCGTGAAGCGAAGAACGACGACGATTCTTTATGTGGTCGACTTATCGAAGTTTTCGAGGAGAAAGTTCCAATCGAGCTAGATGCGACTTAATCAAGAACCGTCGATGACATTATGAGGATGCACAACATCCACCGGATATTTATTTGTAATGTTCGATTTATGTTTAACTTTGTATTTGCTAAGTTTATGTATCTATATGTTAGACAATGAAATGAATTTTACGGATTTACATTATGAATAAAGCGGAAAGATAGTTGATACAAGCAAAACTTAATTTCGATTTGGTGTAAATTTTAGATAGCGGTGCACCAAAATATATTTGGTGTTCGTGGGCAATTTAGAAATTTACAGGTGAGTTAGAAGGTCATGGGATGAATTAAAAAATTCACTTAAAATTTAGGAGTGTTAAGATCATTCTTTTCCATTAAGATCATTGTTTCTTTTTTTAATATGGAGAATGCTCTTTTCATCGTTAGAAGTGTGTTCTATATTTTTGAAAATTTAAAATTATATTTAATATGTTTGGAGATGTATCTTGAGACGCATCAAAATTCTTAACCATGACAGAAATACCATTGTTGTCTCAAACAAATATCAATGCATGTCTTTGTATGCTACCTATTTCGTTTTTCACTATTATCTAATGTAACTTCAATAATTAATGTAGCTTAAACAACAAACTATAAATCAAAACATAAAAAGAGAAAGAATTTCAAGTCGTTTGCACTATTATCTAATGTAACTTCAATAATTAGTGTAGCTTAAACAACAAACTGTAAATCAAAACATAAAAAGAGAAAGAATTTTAAAAAACTTACTAAATCAAATGGACGAGAATGTATGAGATGTTGGAAACGAGGAGAAAGAACTTCATTGGTAGAAACTTGAATAAATGAATTGAAAGCTTGAATTTATGAGACCTCAAATGTTTTTTCAAGAGTTTTTAGAAAATGATAAATAAAAAGGTGTGGTGTGAGGATATAAAACGAAAGAGTTTCTAGACCACCCATTAATATTTGAATAAATGATGCTTATAAAAATGCATCTTCAAACTTAACTTTTACGCATACGAAAATGTATCTCTAAATTAAATTTTGACATAATTGAATTTCTTTTCAATTTGATATTAGAAATAGCTTAATAAAGATACATTCAAATATTCATCTCCAAATTCTAAGAGCAATCGTTACTTTTGACCGCGGTGTGGAAGCACATCTGAAAAAAACAACCCCTTCTAATATATACTACAAACAATGACAAAACACAACTCATTTCTTGTAAGTTATATCATTATTTCGCTCCACATCATCACACTCATATTAAAACTAATTTATCTGTTCAAATCTCTCAAAGAAAATTTTCTTAGAGCTAAGATTCACTACATTCAATCATAAAGGCATAAAGAGATGACCATCTCTTATAGTATGTAGTGTATCTTCAATAATAATCACCATAATTACACTTTGAGTTTTCAGTATCCATTTATATTTTTATTATAAATAGTCAGAAGTCTCTCATAATAGAAAAATTCAGCTTAGTTGTCGCAGTCTTTTTTGTACTTTTAATTTTCAAATGCATTTGCAATCAAAATATTGTCATGATATTGGAATTTACGTTAAAATTTAATACATAAAAGTCAGGTTGTTTCAATCAATTCGAAGACCTTGTTCTAATTTTAAAAATATGTTTAAAGTAAAATAAAATATAATTTTAAAAATAGCACAAATTTAAAACTATTTAACAATTATCCTGCATAGTCTGACCAAAGTTTAAGAGAGTTTGATTTTTCCTCTCTTGAAAAGTCGTAATAAATTTTGTCACGTCACTCTTCTAATTAAACCTGACACTCTCAATTTTTCATATTAATTAAAATGCTCTCTTAATTTTTTACTTATTGTTGGAAATTTTTATCTCTGGCACGCAAAATTTGATAGGCCAGTAAAAAATCCAGTATGCATTTTTTATCATAACTTTTTCAAAACCAAGTAAAATCATGTTAATTTTTTAATTTTTTTAAAATCTGATAATTAATATCGAGTAGGTCTATGTTAAAACGAAGTTAATACTACCTGATCTGCTAGAATGTTTTGTAATTTTTCGAATGTGGTAGTTCGTTTTCGATAGGCCAACAAAAAACAAAGTTAATAATATCGTATTTTTTAATATTTTTTTCGTATTTTTTTAGATATTTGAAAAAATTGATATACTTCAAAAGTCTCTGATTTTATACCAAAATTTTGAAAAATCTGTTATAAAAATAAGAAATTATATTGATTTTTTTAAATAACCCGATATAAAACATATCTTTTTTAAATCAAAATATGATTTTACACCTATTTATATAAAAACACGTGTAAAATCCATTGCTTTAATAATAAAAAAAGAGGCTCCCTCAAATTTCGGGCTTAACACTACAGCATAAGTTGCATCTAAGAATGCACGACTCTAATAAGGGACATAGAAAAATTATAATTGAATCTAGTGAATAAATTTTTAAGTTTGGATCTATCACATCATAAGAAGGTAAAATACAAACTATTCTCATTAAAAACTCTTTAGGTAAACATAGGGTGGGTGGTAAAGTGGGACCCCTCCGTTTAAATCTGTCCAATAAGCGGGATGGCGGGCGGATCAACAATTAGAGCTCAAATCGAAATATTCTCGTTTAGTTTACTAACAAGTTGGCGGATCGACCCGCCAAATTTTTATTTTTATATTACAATTCAATTTATTACATAATTTACATTTTTTAATTATTACTAAAGAGTCGAAAAATATTTTTAGCATAATAAAACTTCAAGATGTGTTAGTCAAAATTCATAAAATAAAATAAATAAAGATCAATTACAACAACAAAAATAATGAAATAAACTCAATCATAATAAATAAAAAATATCAAAATAAAAAATAAGCAGTACATATCATCTTAATTCTATTTAAAAACTAACAACTATAAAACATCGCAATGCATAAAATAGTAGTGTATAAAATATCAACACTTGACTTTCTCAATGTTTATATCATATAGACTCTTATATTGGCTGACTCCTTAATAGTTAAATCATAAATTTGTCACACGTATACACTAATTAAATTATTCTTTTCTTAAAATCTACATCTATTTCTAAAGAAAATATTGTAAGTTAATGTATTGAAAACTTAATAATTTTGCAAGTCATACAATTGTTCTTTTATTTCAAAATTTTCCAATTAACATATTAGAAAGTTATAAAAAAAACGTTTAGCGTATAATTTAATTTGTCTGTATAATAATTTAAAATACAATTTAATCAACATAATTCTAAGAAAATGTTATTTTATAGTTAAAGTTGTTTTAATTTGAAGTTTTAACAAAAATCATGGACAAAACTAAATCTGTCCACCTCACCTCTTTTTAACCGAATTAGATGAACGGACCAACTTAAAATATCGAATCAAAAACTTCACCAACCCATCCAAAATAGTGGGTCAACGGACGATCCGTGGATCCAACTCATTTTGTCAGCATAAACATATGTGTAATAACGCAACTCAAAATTCAATTGGTGTCCATTAGACTTGAAACATATTAACATGTGAAAATTCCAAATATGCCAATTTTAAGGCAGACTATATCGAAGAAGAAGAACAAACATCCATCAATTTCTCATCACCCGGGAACTAGAAACAAGAATCCTTGAAACTTGGCCACAATTTCACAATGGTCTTCCAAAGGCTCAAGTGAAAAGGTCTAACGATATTTCCTTTTAAATTCTCATTGCACCTATATTTTATCTAGGTCATTGTACGCCAAAGACCATTAGCTCCAAATTGAAGTTTTCACTCCAACTTTAAAATATAGGCCTTATTCAATATATCTATATGACGTAATCCAAGACCACCCAAATCCTTAGGCTTATATATCTTGTCCCACCCCAGTGCATGATATCTTTGCTCATTATTCATCTCTCTTCAAATAAATTATCTTGCATTCTTTAAATTCCTTCTAAATGAGATTTAGGGACAATTGTTATCCTCATTTGAATATGGGAATGCCTTCTAACACACTTTTAACCAAAGTAACCATTCTAGCATAAGATAATTGGTTAAATTTCCAAACCATAAGCTTATAACTAATCTACTCAATAATATAATTGTGGTTTTTATTCTAATGAGTTATTCATGTCAACGACACCTTTAAATAATTACTAACCCTTGAATAATTGTGTTTTCATAAATTTAACAATTATATTAAACACTCCTTGAGCACGAGTCACATTTAGTTTTTCATTGCTCGATTGGTGATCGGTAGAGCCATCTCTAGACAATTTGGAGGTCCGTTCAACTTTTAAAATTGTCCCCAATAAAAAAGTAAAAAATAATATTATATTTTGAATTTTTTTGAAAAAAATAATACATTTAAATAATAAATACGTAGGCACAAAGATTGAACCATTTCGAAAAATATTGATATGTTTATTTCGGATGTATAAATTATAAAAATAATAATTTTGAGGCCCCTATATTTTGGAGGCCAGGCATGGGCCTTGTTGACCAGGCACAATGTCGCCTATGACCAGACATTTTACAAAAATGTTTGTTAAGAATTCACATCGGACAATATATAGCCAAAATGCTTATAAGTGCATCTTCATCTTATAAGCCGTTTTGTAGGATCAAGTTAGGCTCAATCATATCATCTAACATGGTATCGAGCCGATTTAAGATTCGTTGGGCCACTCCGTATTAGACCACCCACCATTTAGTTCCATGCTCAGACGCTACCAGGCGTGAGAGGTGTTGAAGTCTCACATCGAATAATATATGGCACGAACATGTGCTTATAAGTGAGGACAATCCTCACTCTAAGCCGATTTGTAGGGCAGGTTAGGCTAATCATATCATCTAACAATGTTTAAGAATTATTTAAGCACAATTAGTTTTACCTTTATGACTTCACAAAATAATAAGAAATCACACCAAAAGAGACACTAAAGGTTATTTCTTCCACTTAGAGCATTCCAACTCAACTTTCCACTACATTTAAGTTAAACGAGATAACTTATTCGAGCCAACACAAATAAGTAAGGAGGTATTGGATCGACTTGGAATTCTTCTAGGACACAAATAATTTGTTTACCTATATTCACTACATTAGTTTCCACATTATTAACTACATGCATAATGACATCAATCATCTTCTTTGTGACTTATTCTCGTCGAATTTTCAAATAAATTTTAATTAAGCTTATCATAAGCTTTGGAAAGATCCACCTTTATGTGAATGAAATCATTGAGCCTCTTAACATCACTTTATTAACTACCTTGTAATTATGGATCAATGTGTTGTGCATGTATAATCATCAATTGGTTTGATGATGACAACTAATACAATTGTCAAGAAAAAAACACTCCATAAATCAAATGACCTTTGAGTGTTAATAGCTCTCTTGAGAATTCTTTGTGAGATTTGTCAAAGGGAGTTATTGTTGTCAAATAATTTCATGACATCGAAACTAAAATATATCTACATGAAGATGCTTAAGTTCCAATTGAAGTTATAATCAATCGTTGAATCAGTATAAACATTTAAAGTCTTAAAATAATGAAATCGACTTTGTCCTACATTTAGGCTATAAAGTTTAATTTAAAAGCAATAGTAAATCTTGAGGAACTAAACAATCACACACATATAAAATACAAATGACTTCTATTTATTAAACATCTTAAAACTAATCAAATTACTATGAATAAATTATTAAGTATTTCATTCATTAAAAGCTTATCATAATAGATTAACACTTTGATCAAATCGACTAAGATAAGCTTCTAATTACTTGAGAACATCTCTGAAAAGTAAAGATTTGATTGAATAAATGATTCCACTATCAATACTTCTTCACTTTGATGAAATGAGTTTTGACAAGTGATTTTCAATCAAGTGAACACACGAAAAATAGTAAATCTCTTATTTATAGTGACTAAATAAATGTACACGATCTATTGACAATTATAAGATAATTATATATATACTTCTTCAAATAAACTTATAAATCATAAATTTGATTAAATATATCATTATAACTAAGATATTCATTCATAATCATTATAATAAGTTAAATAATATTTACATCAAAATAAGCTCAAAATCAAAGAATATTCATCAATTTGATTCAATTTAGATAGGAAATTTAATCTTAATTCAAAGAGTAATTAATTCTTCAAGATACAAAACAAGATCTTGAAATGCACATCAAATGATTCTAATTCTTTAAAATGCTAAAACACTTCATTAAAGTAACAATCAATCATTTTGACTTAGAAATGTAAATGATGATATCAATCACGATAAATCCAAATATTTCTTCATCTAATCTAAATTCTTTACTTGTTTGCTTCTAAATCAGGTGATTATGGGTTTTACAAATCAATTTACTAGAGATATTTGAGATTCACAGTAACAAAAAAATTCATTCACTATAAAGTTCTAATCTTATTGATATACTGAGATGTTAGATGACTATACTCGTGATATCTTTTCAACTATTCTTCTGGTTAGAAATTTAGGTTGCTTCCGCTATCTACTATATTAGATTAAATCGACTTACTACTTCAAACTTCATCTTTATACTTTTACGTTTTATGTCATTTACATTTCTTTAATCTCATTAGAATTCACAAATCCCAACTCTCGATATAATTCTATCACTTTTCTTACTACTTCATTAAGACAATCTTCCATATTTTTGTTATATACTGAATATTAATTTTGAATCTTTCCTTACTTGACGTTATCTTAGATTAAATCTAGACATCTTTAAGTCTTGAATTCCTTTTATGACAAGACTGTTTTCATTCTTAATAGACAAATTTTGATCTTTTAATGACGATTTAGTAGTGATGAAACATTTTGTTTTATTTAATCATAAACTAAATCCAAACCAAAGAAAGCGTGATATTTATGTTGTATAGTGAACGAAACAAGCAGCGGTTCACCGCAGGAAAGTAAAGCACAGATCAACTCAAGTTTTCAACCTTTCTTTGACTTTCGGCAACCTTCTAAATATACCTTCTTTCCATTCCCTTCATTCAAGAAAAAAGATAAACACAATGAGTGCTTCTTCGTCTTCCTCGAGTCACGCTGAATTCGATTACTTGTTCAAGCTTCTCATGATCGGAGATTCTGGAGTTGGAAAAAGCACGCTGCTTCTCAGATTCACCTCCGACACTTTCGAGGATCTTTCTCCACTATCGGTTTAAACCCTTTCTCCATTTTCATCATGCACTTTTTCCCTCAATATTAGGTTAAATCACTTTCCCTCATAATGCAGGTGTAGATTTCAAAGTTAAATTTGTTACACTTGGTGGAAAAAAGTTGAAACTTGCTATTTGGGACACAGGTAATGTTTTGTAAATTTACACAAACTCTATTCAACCATATCTCTAATAACTTAGCTGCATAGTTTTGTATTTTCATGTTGTGCAGCTGGACAGGAAAGGTTTAGAACACTTACAGGTTCATATTATAGAGGTGCACAAGGAATAATTATGGGTATGTATGCTCCTTCATTTGATTTTGATGTATGTTTTTCTGTTTTGTTTCAATTATGTTATTGTTCATACCCATTTCTTTTATTTATAAAATTTAGAAAATTTAGCCAAACCCTTGACACAATTTGTTGTGAGGTACACCGTTCTATATTTTGAAGTACTCATGATATTGTTATTACAAGTGATGATCGAGAAGATATTGAGGATTTGAAGCAACTTTTATTTAGACACTTCAAACTAAATTCTATGTCGATTGTGATACTTTCTTGATATTCAACTGGCTTATGAATACAGTATATGATGTAACGCGTCGGGATACCTTTACAAATCTATCTGACATATGGGCTAAAGAAATTGACCTATACTCAACAAATCAAGATTGCATTAAGATGCTTGTAGGAAACAAAGTTGACAAGGTAGACCATTTGTGAATTTGCATGCGTACTACTTTACTCTACCAGATTGTGTATTAAGTTGTGATTTACCGATTCAGTAAGAAGTTTGCTTATATCATGTTTTAGGAAACTGAAAGGGTTGTTACCAAAAAGGAAGCAGTGGACTTTGCAAGGCAATATGGGTGCCTTTATACCGAATGCAGTGCAAAAACTCGAGTAAATGTTGAGCAGTGTTTTGAGGAGCTTGTAATGAAGGTACTCACTCAACTCTCCTCATCTCTTTAAAATCAAGAAAATAAATAAATAAACTCCAGTTTGCTTAAAGTTGGTATTTGAGACATCGATCCAATCCTGCACCTTTCTTGGGGTTCTCCTGTAACAAAAGGACTTCATTGCATTTTTTTTTTTGTAATGTTTTTGTCCTTTCTAAACAAAAGGACTTGAAGCACCCATTTGCTTCTATTTGTTTGCATTAAGTACAACACACCACCTTCAGAAAAATGAAAGTAATTTTGGATTCTCGCATTTTCAGGTTTTGGATACACCGAGCCTCTTGGCAGAGGGCTCATCCGGTGTGAAAAAGAACATCTTCAAGCAGAAACCCCAAGAGTCTGATGCATCAACTAGTAGCTGTTGCTCATGGTGATGTTCTTAAGCAGTTGTTACCTTTCACTCTGCCGTATGATGCGAATTTCAAGCGCTATCAAATTGCATCCCATGTACCAAAAACTTAATTTTATTATAGTCCGCATATCATGATCGATCTTCCGAATTTGCCTACATTTAATTATCTCTTCTATTTTATTGGATGTGAACATTAGTACCCATCAGCTGTAAATTTCCTGCTTTGGTATAAAGAAGACGTTTATCTATATTTATTACCTGGATGTTTCAACATGGTAGCTGTAACTCAAAAGTGGTGCCTATATTTGGTCATGCTCATGAAAACTTCCACTTCTTTATAATAATTTCTAAACATTAAGTTAAAATGTAACAAAATACAGTAATGTCCGCACTAAGCATGAAGTATCAACACAGCCGTATGCCTCGTAACACAAGGGATTTATTAAAAGCGAAATCCTAATTCTTTTGAGAAATTATCCTCTCTAGTGCGAACTGTAATAAAATTTCGTATATTTCTGGCGAAACTGTGTTTTCATCAATGAGATCGACTAGAAAGTAAGAAGAATAAAATCAGCTCTCAAATATATATATAAAAGTAGCTTTTTATGTTTTGAGCTGGAAAAAAGCAATTATACATAAACACGACACACCCATTTCCAAGAAAAGGTACCCCTACCAAAGGATGGAACCCAAGGTCCACTGACAGCTCCTAAAGTGAAGTCTTTTTCCAACTTTTGACAAACTCATATGAAAATAGGAATAATGATGATGAAAGAACTTAAAAACAGTTATTTCCGCGAAAAGCACTTGCCGTGATCATGAAATCATAATCTACATTTACAACTAACTCTAAAGCCTACACCTCCTCGTGACGACTCACTCACTCCTCACTACCTCATTTCTCTTTCTCTTCTTCTCTCTCTCTTCCTTCCTCAAGCTTCTTCCATTGATGATGGTGAAGGAGACGGAGTATTATGATATCCTCGGAGTCTCTCCTTCGGCTTCCGATGATCAAATTCGCAAGGCTTATTATCAAAAGGTTTCTTAATTTCATCATTCTTTTCTTGTTTTTCCTTTTTGTGTTATCAAATTGTTATGAATTTTGCATTGAAAATTTTGGTTACTTATTTGTTACAGGCTAAGCAAGTTCATCCTGATAGAAACCAGAACGATCCTAATGCTGCACACAAGTTCCAGGTACTAGTAACTATGTATCTCATTATTCTTTTTTGTAATTTCTATTTTTATTTTTTAATTTATGCGGGTGTGAAATATATATAATTATAATTATGTTGCTGGTAGATTTTGGGCGAAGCGTATCTGGTTTTGAGTGATCCGGTACAAAGGAAGGGGTATGATCAAAATGGAAAGCATTCTGTATCTAGGTACACACAGATACCCGACGATGCTAATTTATTATATTACTATGCACATCTCATCAATTATTTGTGTAGCAATGGCAAGATTATGTAGCAGATTAAGTGTGAGTGATTAAGTTCTGCATCAATTAGAAATGGAGGAAATGTTAGGTATTATAGATTGGGACCTTAGTCACAACTCTACTTGGCTGGTTAGAAAAAGGAAAAGAGAAAAGAGACTTGGGTGTGATGTAATCAATACAAATCAAATGAAGATCAATATACATCCTGTTTTACTGTACTAAATTGCTATATTTCTTCCTTTAAGATGGTGTTTTCACAAAATATTAATATGGGTTCCTTGACAGAGAAACTATGCTTGACCCAATGGCAGTCTTCGCCCTGCTCTTTGGAAGTGAATTGTTTGAGGACTACGTTGGGCATCTAGCTGTTGCGTCGATGGCTTCTTCTGATCTAGCGGATGAAAGTGAGGATTTGCAGGAAAAGCTAAAGGCAAGTGTGTTCTGAAATTCAGTTTTCATGTTATTAAAACTTTGTTTTTGTCAATGTAATTTCGGTAAGAAAAAAAGAAACTCATGTTTTGTTTTTGTCAATGTAGTTTTTGTATAATACATGTATTCTTCCCCTGGAATATATTTTATGAATTTTAAAATATGATGTGCTTCAATATAGGCTGTCCAGAAAGAAAGGGAAGAAAAGCTAGCAAGATTTTTGAAAGATTGTCTCAGCCAATATGTCCGCGGTGACCAAAAAGGTTTCTTGCAGCGTGTTGAATCTGAAGCAAAACGGCTTTCTCATGCAGGTTAGTGAATTCTAAGTGCTAAACCTATGCCGCAGTTGCTTATCATAGAGAGCTGTAAATATTGAATGCCCCACGCTGAACTTCAAAGCTTGACTTAACACTTCTATTACTGAAATTTTATATAACACATACATTTTGTTTTATGGCGAATTGTTTATGGAATTTGAACAAATCCCTATTAATATGTGATACACTTATAGTGTAGCAATGTAGTATAGTAGACTTTGGACAAAACCTAATTTTTTGCGATCGATAATGCCCAACATTCCCTAACTAGTTACCCGTGTCTCTGTTTGCAGCTTTTGGAGTTGACATGTTACATACCATAGGCTATATATACTCAAGACAAGCAGCTCAAGAACTAGGGAAGAAGGCCCTTTATCTTGGAGTGCCATTTCTGACTGAATGGGTGCGCAATAAAGGACACTTTTGGAAATCACAGTTAACAGCTGCTAAAGGTATAACGGCTCCATTCTCCGTTAACAACCCTTTCCCCTGAAATGTCAATTGCTTAAATTATTGAAAGTTAGTTATTGCAAACAATGTTCGATCATATTGTGCACATATGATTCAGGTGCTTTTCAGTTGCTCCAACTTCAAGAAGAACTCAGCAAGCAATTTAAAACGGGTGGTAGTTGCCCTGAAAATGTTGACTCCCATATTCGTCTTAATAAGGATACTTTGTTGAATTCTCTGTGGAAGTTAAATGTAGTGGACATAGAAGTAACCCTTGCACACGTGTGTCAAATGGTGAGTTCTGAATGCCTGTTAGAGATTTTTCCTTATCATTTTTTATAGAACACCTTTCAAATTTTTAACTGCATTAATTAATCTTTTACCAACAGCACTTCTAACTATGTTACATATTTTTTGCAACTCACAAAGCTAATTCTCTCCCTTCTAAAGTGTAAATCTGAAATTCTTACTCATATGTCTGTTATTGCAGGTGCTAAAGGAAAATAATGTTCGGAAGAGGAACTTAAAGTTCGTACTATCGCTCTTAAAATTCTTGGCAAGATATTTCAGGTGCACATTTTAATTTATTTAGTATCAATTATTAGATCTATTACAGTATTGTATCTATCATCTCTGACAATATTTGATACTAATTATTGAGATCTAATGAAAAATTTGATACTCACCCTCTTTCTCTCCTAAAATCCTCCATTCAAACTCACATGAGTGAAGAAAGCAATTTTACAACGATAAGAATCTTTTTTCTGGCTAGTAACTGATATATTGTGATGTGCTTCTTTCAGGAAAAGAATGCAAAAGGAGAGACACTGAAGAAGAAACACGCTGTTGATTCTGATGATTTAGGAAGTAGCTCTGATTCATCAGACGATGAATCATCGCATAGAGCACTTACCTATCGAACTCCCTTTTTCACTCAGGTATGATAAAACTATCTTGATCTAATTACAGCGATTTTGCATATTTCCATGCACACGTATAATATCAGCTTTCAAATATATGATAACCATTAAGTTTACACCACCAAGCATGGGTTGATCTATGTGGTAACATCTGCATATATATGTCTGTGCTTTCATAGGTGTTTGAAACTTTGAATTACACAAATATGTAAATATTTCTGCTTTGCAGGGTATTGGTAGGCTCTTCAAATGTCTTTGCAATCCAGCATTTGATGTGGACGATGAAGAGATAGTTTACAAAAGCAAATAATCCATTTTCGTAACCAAAATCAGCCCTTGTCAATATTTCGTTGGATGATATTACTGAAAGAATTTGAGCATAGTTTTGTGAAGACAATGGTGCCAACCATTCATATTTTGTTGTTTGTTGTAATTACATTGTCATCAAATTACATGGGCATACCATACATAACATTTAATCAAATGTTAATGCACTTGACTATGTAGTCCAAAATGTACTAAACTAGCATCACATGAAATTCAGAGAATACAAGAAGCTTCCAAGACAAGTTCAAGCTCTTCTACATAATATACAGACCTCGACACATAAACATTTAACTTGTACATAATATACAGACTTCAACATAAACATCTAATAGAGGTAAATTATTTATCAATTTTATAGGCCTTTTAAGGCACATCCTTGACGTGTCTTTACCCGATAAAACCTCTCTGCATCAATGAGCAGAGTGAGGGAAAGCATTAATAACACGGTGAGGCCGGACGCAACAAGCACAATGCACAGATGTAAGATTCAAACATCCACTAATGATGAGTGAATGTCTTCCTGAGCAGGTGTGAAGTGCAGGAAATGAGTCACAAACAGCCTGAACAGCTGAAGGAGTGAGTGATGTACACTGACTAATGTTCAAAGACCTTAAACCATCCTCATCATATTCACCTTTCACAGATCCCCACATCTTGTTATTCACTTTGCTTTGTGCCAATGAATACATTGCTCTGTCTGTTATGTTTTTGCAGTAGTACAGCCCAAGTGACCTCAAATGAGAACACCTATTCGCCAACGCTATTACACTATCATCTGCAGCAACAACATCAGAGTCATGGTTGCATGTTGTTAATCACAAAACTAAGAACAACACAACAAATAGCGATCACAAATGAAATACCTGTTATAAGGACACAACCACATAAATCAAGTATTCTAAGATCAGGACATCCATATGCTAAACTCATCACTCCAACATCACTAATTTTTTCACACCATCCAAGGTTCAAAGACTGTAAATCACTGCAATAACATCCAATTGCCTGCAATTTGTTTATTTACAGGATCATAGATCATAACCATCTTAACAGTTAACAGACCCTAATTCTTATAGGAAACTGATGACCAATATACCTGTAATGCAGTATCTGATACAGCTTTAACACAACCACATAGATTCAAAACCTTCAACTTTCTGCATAAACTAGCTAGATAAGCCAAAGCTTTGTCACTAAAAGCCGAACAGCCACTGATATTCAATTTTCTAAGATCACAACAACCTAAAGCTATAGCATGCAGGGAACAATCGGTAAGCTTGAAACTTTTGCTAAGGTCCAAAACCTGCAAGTCACTGCAGAATCTTGCAACAGCCTCAACAGCATTGTCCTCTAGTTGAGGCATGTCTTGACGAAGGATTAGAGTTTGCAACTTTGTGAACTTAGGAGCTAGAGATAGAACCAAGTTATTCATGTTCTTGCTACACCTAATAATACATATACTCTTATTAATCATAGTTTCAAAAAGAAAAACAAAGAAGAAAAGTATAGTATAGTATAAAGTGTATATACCATGAAAGTGATAAGTGAGTAAGAGCAAAAGAAATGGAATCCCTCCAGCCATGACAAACATGAGAAGCTGTAATAACCGTTTGATCATCTAAAAGTGATAAAATCTGCATCAAGTTCAACTGGAATATCCTTCCATTCTTTCATCATCATCATCTTCTTCAACTATACCGCCACAGATGGTAAATATCATAAGCTTCTCTCAGTTCTCAACTTTTTTTTAATAATATTTGCAACTTCAGTGTTCTTTAAATATAAACAAAACACAAATTATTACTACTCATCCCAAACACAGTACAAATGATGTCATACATGGTAAATGGATAAGGGTAAAAAAGTTCCAGAACGTACACGTTTCTAAATATTTAGACGGAGATAAAGCAGCATAGGATACTACTGCTTCTAGTGCATGATAATGTTGTAAAGATATTTTAGACATATATGTATATAATATAATATGTTGTGATTATCTAATGAGTGTACAAATCTAGTATAAATTTGCAAGGTGTGTATAAAAATTTATATGTACAAATATATCGAAATAATGAACATCGAATAACTAGACATGGCACGTCAATTCGCATTGATCACATGTCAATTTTGAATGAGACGGTTCAAATGATACAACATAACTAATGATGTTCAAATGCTTGAGTATGGATTTGAGATTTTTTTTCTTCTTCTTCTTAAAAGACCCCGCTTTTGAAACTAAAATTGTACAAAAAGTTTCGTTTTGAAAATAAATCTTGTCATTCTTGCTACTCTTTCCGACTCAAAATAAAATCCTTTAAAATTGTTACATATATTAAATATTGATTGAGTTAATAAAATTATTTAATTATATTAATTAATATTATCATATGAAAATGTGTAGAGAATATTTATTAAGGATGAAATTGATACTAAAAGTTAATTAATATTTGCTTTGAAAAGATAAAAAAAATTATTAATTTGAAACAATATTTTTTAAATAAAAGATATTTATTTTAAAAAAAAAATTTAATAGAATAATTTTCTTACCACTCTTTCCATAAGTTTTTATTTCAATTTTATTTCTTCACGGAAAACAAAAATTTCTAGACAAATTTTTTGATAAAGGGGATGAAATTTTGATACCGAGTTGAAATTTTACGATATACTACTACCAAATTTTGAAAGAAATTTCAATATTACAAAATTTTGGAATGATGAAATTTTCGGAAGTCATTTGAAAATTTTGGTATATTGAAAATTTCACGTTTTGATATCGGAATTACACATTTTCAGATATCTGGAAATTTCAAATTTAACTAAAATGTAGTATGTTTAAAATTAGGTTTTTAACCGTTGAGATTTTCCGACACTTTTGGAGGGTCTTGATTAACCAAACACTTATGTGTGATCTAGAATGCATCACCATTTGTATAAATAGGGTCTTAGGATTATTGGATAACACATCTCAACAAAATGCCTCTTCCTCAATTTCTTATTAAGACATAAGTGTATTACACTGACAAACCTGTTGAATTTTAGTTTCAGATGACTCAATCCTTTGCCACCTTGAAAGAAGCGTTAAGCGATTTACTTCTGATTACGATAATGAGGGTGACAAAGATCGAGTTTGGGAGGATTATATTGGTATAAATGATTGGGTGAAATACAACCTCAAATGATGAAGATGTGAAGGCCATGTGGAAATCATTTCGCCGAGGATAACTAAAGGTCGATCGAGTTAGATGCAATCGAAGATCCGTTGACGATATAATGACGTGTCTAAAGTGTCAGAGTCATCCGGTAATTCCTAGGTTTTATGTTTGAATCGCTTATGTTTTCTTGTTTGTCATGTGATGTTTGTTAACTATGTTTGTTTGTTGTTCATGTTATTTTATTTTCTTTATTTAATTGAAACATGTACTAGCAAAAAAATATGCAATAAATAAGATGTTTGTTTGTCACAAAATATACATATAATACAATCATTAAAAATCTACATAGGCCTCCAAGGGCAGCGTCGGCCAACCTAGATAAGTCAAGTATAAACCTCACCATCGGGGTTCACCAACCCCTGAGGTTATCTAAGTGAGCGACGATGAAGCTAGAGCGTTGTCTGGTCACTGTGGGAGGTGAAGGTGATGGTGGTGGATCAAAAGAATCCATACGAAGGTCTAGAACATCGATGTTGTAGCAGGGCAATGGTATCCAAGAATTACATCGATAGATATGATATCATATCCTAATGCTCCGTTCAGATGAGTATCATTAATGATATCCATGGTAGATCCATGATACTATTATTTAAATATATTTTAAATATGAAATTTAAATAAATATTTATTGATCTCTGAAATCAATAAAATGCAATTAACACATAATATATATTAATAAAATAAATCACTTTCATTTATTTCTTCATTTAATAATAATAATAATAATAATAATAATAGTAATATTCATATTTAAGAAATATCAATAATATTTTGATCAAACAAATTAACATTTAAGTTTTCTAAATTAGACACGGATATCCATGGATACGGTACCATCAAATCCGTATCCTGTCCAGAAATAACATAATCGAATATCATTTATTATACTGATATCCATTAACTATCATATCCATATCTGACTTTTATCTTATCACGATGTTTTTGCCACAGATTTCATGGTATGACCGTGTCTACATAGCCTCAAATCTCCATCTCTCACGGTTCTTCCTCGATCATAGGATCTCACGGGGAATGTGACTAAAATTATCGATAATGCCAATATAACACATGCCTATATAACCATAAATCTAAGAAATGTTTAACAATCTTATAACATACCGTATAAGTAATACCTAAAGGATGAAGGCGGTGAGTTGTACGATGTCAGATGACACCATCACATAAGCATCGTGTACTTCATCAATTTGAATGCTATTTGGCATCCCCTCATAGCCTCAAAAGGGATCTTGCTAATATGTGAGAAATGCTCGATAAATATAAACCATCAAATAAATACACCTAATATAAAAATCTAATAATTATAATATACCTATAACATCATAACCAACAAAATGCCTCGATACAACATATATATATACATATAGATCTATATATAATATATCTAGATAGTATCATATAAACTCAAACTTGTCACCAGGAGAGTACATGCCATTAGATGCAGCATGTCGCCCTAGCCTATACCTCTCTGCCTCACAAGAGCCTTATAAGTACTCCTCAACCAAGATATGCGAAGGTGAAATCCCGAGTGTCACCAAACCGCGTAGCACCTACACCTCATCAACCTCCAAATCATCCATCACCATGTGCACCGTCGCTTGGTTCTTATGTCCGATGTGAAAATGTAGCAACAATCGAAATGTGAAAGAACATCCATCATCTAAAGTCAATGTCATCTCTAAATGGAAGATGGAAGGATGATGTCTCCGGTGCCACCTCTCAACAAAAGTCGATAACGGAGGTGTACAACATCGTCAAGGAGCATCCAACAAAGTCCTTCAGATGGAAATCCTCAACTATCTTCCTCACCCGCTAAGGCATCAAACTTTCGGGGAAGTTCTTCAACTTCGACCCATGAGAATCGACCTTCAGCGGACGCTTCATAAAAAATAATACAATTTAAACAAATAAGTATACATCAAATTGCATAATAAAAAATTAAGCATTTAAACGAAACTAATATTACATACCTCACCGCCATAATCTATAAGTGACTTGCCCATATCCGTCAACACGGACTTGTCAAAAGGTCCTCGAAACTCCATCAATACATTAATGGCTTCAGATGCACGCAATGGTGTTTGTATCAACACAGGACACCACGTCAACTCCATCAGCAGTAACCTCAATTATCGACTCTTGAACCGAATCCTCAACCATCTCCACCGGCTCCTCACATTGGTTCTGAACCATTGGCTACCCAACCACCTCTCCTCAACTACCCGCTCCACTATAAGAATTAGAGTTTGGTCCTCCACAACGAGTTTGAAGGTCTATTACATGAGTCTCGATCCTCAACAATAATGGATGCTCTACCGTCGACCGAGGTGCACGAACTTTATCCTGCGCTACTCAACCATCTATTTCCAATGAGAATCGATCGGAGGAAGACGCCTAACACGTAACTTTGAGGTTGTGCCTCATCAAGAGCTCGAGCCACAACATCGACTCTATCGTGGTAGTCCGATAGATCCATCTACGCCTAGTCCTCACTGCAAAATTAAAAAAATGTAAGAAAAACAATATTTCTAAAAAAATTGAAATACCAAAAATTTCGAATTTTCAAGTATGGTAATAGGTACCAGAAATTTCAAAATTCCGATATTATTGCAAAATAATAACGAAATTTGGAAATTTCGACAAAATCCCAAAATTATAAAATTCAAAGAAGATACGTAAATTTAGAAATTTTCGATAGAATATACCATAAATTTCCCAAAATATATCGTGAAATTTATTTTTGCCAAATTTCCTATATCGCTATGAAATTTCTGGTATCGTCAAAAAAATTGAAAAATACGGTCTCTCCCGTAAATTTGGTGGAATGTGGTAATGGAGATTAATTAGACAATTTAGTCTTTTCATATGTTTGGGGGATGACAGGTATAAAATGGAGGGTGACAAGAAAAATTCTCTTTTAATTCACATGTTTATTATTTACTAGTTGACCTTTGCTCATTTATTTACACTCCTCTTTATTTTATTTTATTGTTTTTTATAATGTTTTAAAATAACTTTTCAATTAATATATTACAAGTGTGTTTCCTAGAGAAATCCAACGATCTTAATATATTTATAATATAATACAGTGATAAGGGTTTGTCCACGACGGTGGAAAACTCTATCTGGTGGTATTTTGAGGTAGTTTAGGAGTCATGTTCACATGAGATGAACAACTCTACAAATGACTAGTGAAACTTAGGAGCAAGTGTATGGTTACAGTCAGTCGTGTGTTATGATCTTAGTAAGAAATGTGCTATTTTGGGTGTAAAAGTTTGTTAACCATGGAGAACAAAGTAAACTGAAGCAATAAGAGATTTGAAGAAGATCACACAAACTCCATATGCCTTGAAAATCCCGTGGAATGGTAAAATAATCTTACAAATTGATGTCAGTGATCATTATTAGGGAGCCATCTTAATATAAGAAATTGATGGAATAAAGTATTATTGTAGTCATGCTAGCGGTTAATTCAAAAAGTTAAAAAATATTATCATAACACTTATAAGAAAGCTCTTGCAGTTAACGGGTATCCAAAGTTTGATTTTCACCGAGAGACCATCATTGAAGTCGGATAGATAATTTCTCTTTTCTAAGATCCTTGAATTTAAAAATAAATGCCTCGGATCCTCAAACTCCTAGGCTCAAAGATTGATTTTCATATATGATTTTATTTTAAAACATATCAAATAAACTCAAAATGTGATCCCTAGTTTAATTTTTAGGCCTATGAAACTCATCCAAATCATTACTACCAATCACATTTTTTCTTTGGCTTTTATAGTCAAAAACCCCATGCATCTATAACATCTGCATCTCATAACTAAGAATAATTTTTCCTCTAGGGGTATTTGTCCTCCTCACCATTCATAATAAATCCAAATTTTAAATTTACAAAATTCATTTATGGTATCTTTGGTGTGCGACCTATTTATGTGTTATGCATGTTCTTGTCTTAATGAAACTATATATTTAACCACATAATGGTTTGAAGAACCACAAGTCTTTGTCGAATCGCTCTAGAATGGTATTCTTTGTTGGAATGATGGAGAAAATAATTAAAACAAGTCTTAGGCGAAGTCAAAGAAAGAAGATTAACACCTCAAAAGCTATTGACCCTAACTTTTCTCTATCTAAGAAACATATTATCCCACATTTCTCACGGCGGCGATAAGAAAATCACGGGGCGAGTGATACCTCCTTTGGGCGACATTCTGGTCGCCTCTTCTAGGAGCGGTTTAAAGGCATCACCTAAACGAGACCTTTTATAAATATAATTTTGTATAGTCCCTCAAGCACGGGCCTTTGGTAGAAGGCGAAGTGTTTTAAAATTAAGGTTTATTGGAGTATCCAAAACCGTACTTCATACGTTAGGTGTATGCTATCTGGGAAACCCGAGGTTCTTTAGTAATAATATGTAATCTAGCTTAAGAAATTAAGTCCCTCATACGTAGGCATGGCAACGAGGCGGATCGGAGGTGAGTTTAAAAGACTCACTCCCGCCTCCCAGACCTACCAGCCCAAATTCGATCGGGGCTAATAATTAGTCCCACCAAGCCAACGATGAACAATTTTCTTGCCCATGCCGCCTCTACCTACATAAAACACATTTTTTAAATACATATTTGTTCATTAACAAGAAATACTAATAATTAAATTAAAGATTTTATTATTTTAAAAATAATTATAATGTTTGATATTTTTATTTAATTTATACTTTTTAAAAATAAATAATAATTCTAGTAAACATACTATTTTAACATTAAGAAAGAGTAAATGACTAATAAGATTATTAAAATAAAAGTAATAAATTAAATTAGATACGCAGTGCATGGCAGGAGGTGAGTATGGCAGTATTTGCATCTCGCCCAAATGATGATTAATAGCCAATTTTTCTCCGGATAGGCGGACGAGTCCAAACATTACCATATTTTTTTGCCATGCCTACTCATACGAGAGTTTAGTTGACCTGGAGAATCTAAGTCTTCCATGCATAATTATATACGGCCCGACTGATGAGACTATAAGTCTCTCAGATGAGGCGTTTTACCTACTTGAGTGAGACTTCCATCAAGCTCTCACACACGACTTTTTGTCAAGTCTCTCAAACTGGATACACTATAACAAGTCCTAGACGAAGTCAAAGAAGGAAGATTAGCCTCATAAGCTATTGAAAAACTCAAGACAATTTTCTTCCTCCATTGATCATATCAGATAGATCCCATAACTAATCTTCTCATTTGTAAGAATTATTTTGATTTGTGGAAAACTATTGATGATTATCCTCCAAATTTAAAAGTTATAAAATTAATGAATTATCTCAATTTCATCAATCTTCATGATCATAAAGGAATCAAAGTTGATACTACTTGCATAAGTCAAAAAATTAGCATCGAGTAATTGGAGCAAGCATTGGTCAAACTTTGCAATAGAGACAAAATTCTCCAATGGAAGTTAGTCGTCGGAAAAAGTGTGTGGATGAAACCCTAAGAAAATGGAGGATTACACATAGCAGTATCTGGATTACTTTTTAGAAGAATACTTATGCGATCAGAATATATCTCTAAATCATGAACTCGCCTTTAAAGATTTTAAATAAAGAATAATTGGATTGTTGATGAATAGTAGTGTTTCGTCTTTTTATGTAATAACTCTATAACAAGCATGTTGAGGAATAGTAGTGTTTCGTCTTTTTATGTAATAACTCTATAATAATGTATTTATAAGTGATAAGTGTGTCAGACTTGTGAAGAAGGACATTTCAATAGTACTTACGATGTTATGTTTGTAAATAGTGTCGTTTAGTCTTTCTAATCTCTTTATAGAATTTTATATAAAGTCAGAAGCAATAAAAAATACATCTTATTATATGCTTAAGAACAAACATATTCTTTGTTAAAATAAAAAGAAGAACAAACATGTTCTAAAATTTTTTTCTTTCTCTCTAAATATTTTAATTATTATATTCATATCATAATATTCAAAATGAAGATCTTATGTATAAGAAAACATCTGAAAATATTATACATAAGATAAGATTTATGAAATGTAAATTTTAATTGTTAATTTGTGCGGGAGACTTTGTTATGCTTATCGTTAGATGTTTTTAGTATTGTGGTATTACAAGTTTAATTCAAAATGTTGATTTTTTTTCTTTTGAAATATTACTGTAATTAATGCGTAACTGACAACTTTTAAGAAAAAAGATAAGCCAGCAATTTAGTACAAGTGGCTATTGATTAAGAGTTTAATTAAATTTATTTAGTGATATACTATCTCGAGACCGAGGGGATCATGCATATTGTGGCGTGTGGATATGGATAGGAGAGAAAGTGCTGAGATTTTGTAGAGAATCGATAACGCGAGTAACAAGACAAAATGATGCGTATAGATTTATGCCAATTTTAGATTGCGATGCATAAAAAAGAGAGCCTTTTAGTGGTTAGATTCAACTCAAGAGTTTGACTCAACCTTCCCACATTTTACAACCACAAGAATAACACAAGTTACATGTTACAAGTATTGTTAGGTTTGAAACAAAAGGACCAAATTTGACACACAACACCTTTATTGTTGTAAATACAATTGTGTTGTGTAATTTACAAATCACATTCCCGTAATAACTAAGTCAAGAACCTTTCCAACAAGTTCCCAAAGAAGAAGCTTACTCTAGCCCATCCTCGGGATGTTTCTGGCGCTTTGGTGTTGGCTGGTACCTTCTTCACATTGACCATTACCGTCTGGCCTATTTCTTTACGTAGTGCGTCAATAATGTTCATGTCCACGGGGTTTCCGTATGCATCTCTCACATAGAAAACATTTAGTCCTTTCTCTCCAACGGTTGATACACCTGCCCTACAAACTGTCAAGCCGTTTTCTCGTAGAATCCTAGTCACTTCAGACAGCAAGCCCACTCTATCCTTTGCACACAGCTCAAGGCTCACACCCTGTGTCCATCATCCAGAGGATCAATGGTAATAACACTATCATCTTCTATCTGTTATTTTCTTCATCATTCATTTTATTAATTCATTTATTGTATCAAGAATAATTTATGTCAACAATATGCATGCATGATAGCTGATTCAGCTTTATATATGACTGATGATGACATTCATTTGTTATAGCCCCTACAAAATCACGACTGTTCAACTTTAGTCTATTAAACTTTTACCATTTATCCTGTGTTTTAGTCCTGTTGAGAAATAATTAAAATCACACAGTTTTTGTTAAATAGAGATTAAAAATGAATAGAATTTTAAAAGGACTAAAGCTAGACAATCATGAGTTTATAAGAACTAAAAATATATTTAACATCTTGTTAATTTTGAGATTATAGAGATGTGGATGATATTACGTGTGGAGCATAAGGATTCTTAAGCTCTAGTGAAGACAAAAGACCATCAAGCGTCACCGATTCATTGGTGGATACGATGGTCAGATACAATCTGAGTGGAACTTATCACCATGTATGTATACCGTACCATTCGCAACAAAACAAGCAGATAGCTGCAGGTTCAAAATGTATTCATTTGGTCAAACTCGGAAGACTTTCTGCTGAAGAATCACATGCAGAAAAGAATAGTAGATCGCTGACTTCAGCTAGAAGAACACATTCATATGCTACGGGGAATTGTATTTGTCAAAAGAAATATCCAAGTTCGTTAATAGAGCAGGAAAGACTTACTAATAAGAGCTGAGAAGCAGGAGTTTGTCCTTGAGTTGTTTATTACTAAGGAATAATGTAGCTAGCATATACTTAAAAATCAAATATAAACTGTAAGTTACATTACCTCGCTTACTCTTCTTTGAATAGCAGCTTCAATGCATTTGACGACCCTTTCTTTCTCCCCTTCAGTGTCAAGTGTGCACCCATCCACGTGCCTGATGAAATACTCCTAAAATTACGACATCAACAACTTAGTCCACTGCAAATTTTGTCAATCAGTAATCAATTTGATGCATGCGTTTACATTTCATACCTGTGATGCATAAGGGCCTTCAGATGAGATGGAGGCGTGAAAAACAACATATTCCATGTCAGTGAGAGTGCAGACAATGTCAAACATCAATTTTGCCCGATCTTTGCATTTCACACTAACAACTGAGTAGCCTTTTTCCTCGATACGTTCTATTCTGATATTTGGCCTGAAAGAGGGAGGACAATCAACATTTGCTGTGGTTACTCCAGCACTCTCATAATCCCTATCAGCAAACAACATTTGGTGGAGTCTTCTGTCCATGTGGGTGAAGGTGAAACCCATTGAGAAACTGGTCCGAGCCACTTTCTCATCATCCTCACATCCACGTAGGATGTGGTTGAGCTGCTCCTCAATAGTAGACAATCTTTTTGAGTCATCATCCATAGTTTGGTTTGTTGCGTCATTGACATACAGAACACATGCTATTCGCCTGTTATGAGTCCAAACTTCAGCTGCAGTCACATTAAATTGGAGGCTTGCAAGGACAGCTGAGATCTCTGACAAGAGACCTGGGCGGTCCTTACCAATGAGCTCAATGGCTGTATGATCACCAACGGAATGCACACCAACTCGCTTGCCTGACCAACTCTTCCCACCTTCTGTGCTTTTGCGGCCCTTTGGTCCTAGAGCCTATTTAAGTGTTCACAAATAAGTTCTTAGTATTTGATCTGTGCAACATACTTAAGTTGCTACAAGAATGTGTTTCAGCTATATGAAATTATTGATTTTAATATAACATTTTTGTATCATTCTATTTCGTAATTTTAAAATGTTATTGATATTTAGATTCTGTTTAGGATATAGCAGGGTAGATACTAGCAGGAATTTGATCAATGGTTTATTCTAGAACTATGAACACTGTCAGTAAGGGAGTTTGGATGTTCCTAGCTATGTTTATAAAGTCTCTCCAAATTTTGGAAGTGCATTAGACACTCGAAAAGGGAGACAGGCATAGTTCACATCTGGTTTCTACTCCTATCCTTCCTTACAAAAAAATAAGAATTGGCACATCTTGCATGGTTCCTTTTCTAAGATGAAGATAAAGGCTACTAAAATCATCTCGGATAAAGATAGAGGACAACAAAGACACGTACCTTTTCAATGAAGTCGATAATTTTGATGTCTGTTATCTTCTTTCCTTGCTGATCCGTGACATGAAATACTGTTTATACAATAACTAAACATATTAACTACAACTTTAATATGAAATGTTCTGATATGTCTAGGCACGAATGTACATATCTTGTGTAAAATTTACAAGGTGAGGATGACCCTTGATATTTCAGTTTCCGAAAAATGCAGCTAACGCAATCTCAAAAACATCGACATTGCGACCATAACTTAAAATCATAGCTGAGTGAATGAGATATAGAGAATATAAATAAGGGTTTGACAATAAGGCCATCTCAAATTCATTTTCAAGACAATGGCTAGTAGCTAGCGCGGTAAGAACTACAAGTGTTCTGTTTATTTTACAAGTACTTCATCTAACAACCAAAGAATTTTCTACTTTGGTGACTAAAATATGAAAAGAAGCATATAAATACGTCGTGGGCACATTCACATAAGTAATCATAAAAAAATTGAAGATCATGTTGATTGCAACCAAAATTTACACATGCAATAGTAAGAAAATAATAAACAACAAGCATGAATGACTGAATGAGACACGTCTATGTAGTATCAGTCAATGCATTGCTGGTTCAGTCTGAATTCAATTGCAAACGTACCATCCATAAACCATCCACCATCAGAAGATATGTAAGCTTTGGTGATTATGAAGTCAAGGTCTGTTAGGATTTGCACGACTTCCAGCAGAATTCCTGGTTTATTGACACTATCAATCTGCATTATTGAAAAATGAATCCATTATATATTGGATCAACTTATCTGAATGTGAATACCATAGAAATTAAATGATCTAAAAATTATGGCCACTTGATGTAGCCTAATGTGCTGCCTAACTTACTAGGAAATGAAGAAATTATTTAGAAATTGACTGAAAGAGGTTTTAACAGGAGTTCTATCTTCTCAACAAGCTTTCAGTTTAAATTTTCAACTAGTTTTAGTAAAGAAAATATTGCTAAAGATAAGTTTCTGCAAAAGTAAACTAATCATAGGAAATCCAGACAGCGTATCAAAGACAGCTAGTTTAAATGCGACATGTTTTTTTCTCTTGTTGGTCTACAAAAAAGCCAAAGGGTACAAATGACTAGGTTTCCTTCAGCTGGCAAATTAAGACTCAAACATTAGAATTAATTAATTATTTTGAGGAATTATATACCTTGATCAATGTACAATCATGGCAACTATCATTGTCCATAGAGACCCTGCGAAGTGGAAACAGAGTTCACTAAAACGAGCAACTTCTTCTAGATATTAAAAATTCCCACCATATTCCTCAAATCCACAAGGAGTTTAACCTATGACACCACTAGGGAATGAACTGATAGCATCTACCTTGTAACAAAGGACTAGTTTTTTTTTTTTGACAAAACAAGAGCTAGTCATTATGAACTAAAAGAAGCTTTTAGATTTATGTTGTGCAGTTGTTTCGCCTTTTGACCTTTAAGATTATGTTAAAGCAGTCAAATGACACTGAAAAGTATAACAATATATATAAGTATCCATAAATGCAAATATTATTTATTAAAACAAAATCAGTGCATTTTTTGCAGGATGATTGGAAAAGAAAACAAGTATTGTATTTCAAAGGAAGTTAACTGTGAACCTTGGAGGGTTAATTCTGTTGCTGAAGTTCTCATACTCAGGATCAAAGTATGGCCAACAAACTTTTGCCATTCAATCACCTTCTCCTGCCAAGAAACTGCTTAGTATTCCCTTAATCAAAAGCAACAAAGTCTAGTTAGAGGGGAAAGTAGAATTATAACGTTCTTATCCTAATCTGCAAATTCCAACAATAAGCACATAGAGGAAAAGAAACAAAAAAACCATAGTGAAGGAAACAAAAAGTTTTGGGTTGATAGAATGTTTCTAGGATTTAATTGTTACCATAGATCAGAATAAAGTTTCATATGAGAATATGACCACGACCAAAGGTTCATTGATATCCTGTTTGTGACTATGTGAGAAAGACAACAGAAACCATATTATTGTTTTGACTTCAAATTGAGGCTAGACACTTGTAGCCTTTATGCATCGGGGAATATCCTAGAAATACTCATTCTTTTGAATGGAAGGATAATGCGCGCGACTGTTATAGTCTTAAATGAACAGAGTGGAATGGAGCAGACCGGAACGAAAATATCAAGACAAGTTGTTCATTCGGTCCAAATTGGAAAGGAATGAATATGGTGGTAAGTGATGGAAGGTGGAATATGAAAACTAATGTGCTTAAGGATACAAGTTAATAAATTATTTATGTAAATATTCTCTTGAAATGCATGTATTCAATATTTAGAAACTTTAAACATGATTTTATTACATTTAATTATATTTAAATTTTTTCAATTATAATATCTTTAACATGAGTCATAAAGCATGAACCTAAATATATTTATAGTTGTTAAATGAGCTACTAGTATTTCATACAGGTCCGTCTTTCCGATCCAAAAATTTATAGAGTTTGGACTTTTAAAGTGAGCTCATATTTTATGGTTTTTTTTTTTAATTTGATACTCATTAGAGTTAACTCAGATAGATCGGGTTGTTTATTGGTCAGATAACTATAAATTTTTAAAATATATATATTAATTATTATATTGTGTTACTCCAAAATAATACATTGATTTTTCTTAATTCATGAAATTTTATCTATATTCTATTTAATATTTCTTTTAAATATTATATATTAATATAATTCAATATTTTTTCTTATATTCTATTAATTTTTTATATCAAATATTTAAATATTATTTTATACAATTTAAATATGTATTGTATTTAAAATACATCATAGTATTTATAAAAGATAAAATGTATTATGTTTAAAATAGTATAATTTTTTATTTTATTTACAGTAAATATATTATTTTATAAAAAATTTATTTAGAATTGAATAATATGTAATTCATTTAAAGTCGGACTCAAATAGTCATTTTTAGGCTCTTCAAATAGTAATTTTTAGGCTCTTATTATGACATAACTTTTTTTACTCGGTCTATTAAGAACAGGTAATCCATAATATCAGCTAGATGTGTAAATGTAATGAACATATTCCATAAATACAATTTACTATATGATAAAAAAAACTCATGATAAAAAGTTTGAGAAATATTTATATTTGAATCGTATGTAGTTAATTGATAAGCGATTATGTGAAACATATAAATAAGTTGAATTGATTTGCAAGATATCAATTCACATGTGAACTTAAGCAGTTAATTCATAAACAGAAAGAAGAAGCACATACCTGTTGTTGAACGCCAATTATTCACATCCTCCACAGTTAGTTAGGTTGAGGAATATCTATAGATAGAGAGAAAGAGATGAGAAGTAATTATGACAGAAAAGCACTTTTGAAGAAACTTTGTGTTTCTATTATGCTATCCACGTTGGAATGACAAATATTGGAACATTTGTGTTGGGAGCTTGGCACTACTAGCATAACAAAACAAACAAACCCTTCAATAAAGTTCTTGACTCTTCTGTCCAATTTATTGGAAGATATTGTTGCACTATTTCATATAGTAAGCTTCTAGCACCTACCCAAACACAAATATTTCCATCAAACATAATATTAATATATTGTCTAAATTTTGAATGGTTAAGCCAGATCGCTTTTGGATCACTATTGTGTCCGTGTAATGTTCTAGAGTCATAATAGTTAAGTATCACCGCTTATACATCATTATTGTCTACTTGTAAATTAGTGGATTGATGTCGAGAATAGAATATATTTATCGAAACCAATGGTAAGCTTCCACGTAGGCTATAGTGCATAAGAATAGGCATTATAAGAGGAAAAAAAGTACTAGTGCATAATTGTTTAATCTAGTACTAGTATGGCATATTAAATGAACGGTGTAGGTAGTTTTGTGAATTTTTAATTTGAAATCCAAGTGAAAACCATGAATTGAGAACCAATATGTCTAGTCACTAGTGAGTAGTGGGGATGATTAAGCATTGGTGGATGAAGTGCTTTAAGCTATCACAAAGTTGTTGATATGTTTTATGTGTATAAGAGAATCCACATGCTTCCTCTCTTGACCTTTGAACATGAATATAGGAATAATTATTTAGGAATTGAACGTTCCTTGTCCACTACATTATCTAATGTGGTGAAAGATAAAGAATAAGTGACTACTAGGAGGAGTATAGGAGAATCACGACATATGTAAAAGGAGACATTTTCGGTGCATAGTATGAGTTAAGGATGCCAATTGATCTAGATTTATGAAGTCAAGCATAAAATATATATAGGATAGGTGGAAAATAAAATGAAATTTGCACTTGTGTCTAAAAGTTCTAGTTCAACTATTAAATAGTGTTAGACTGTTAGACTGCGTATCAGTATATTAGAATTTGAATTAATTAAAATTCCAATAAAAAATTTCATTGTATGGAGTTGTTAGTCATTGTTATTATTTTATTTATTTATCAAAAAAATCTGCACAATTGTATGCAAAATTCATTCATAATTCAACATATAAAACTAAATAAGTAAATGTGTTTTGTAAATTTTTAGTAGTTGTGTAAAACAAATCCACACTAATGTTTGTAGTTCAAATAATTGTCTACAAAATCTAGTGAATAAAAATATTCATGTTCTTCACTTTGTGGTGAGTGATTCATACAAAGCTTCCTTGAGATGTGAGCTTGTAATTGTAGTTATTTCTTTCTACACTTAGTTATAGTGATTTTTATGGCTAAAAATTCAAAAATATTTTTCGAAACGCACTTGAATTTATTTTTAAAGATATTTTGTAAAGTGACTCTAAAAAAATTATTTTTTTATATATTAAAGGTTGTTTCGCAAGTGCATTTGTGAAACTTGCTGCGAGGTGACTTTGCAAGTGCATTTGCGAAACTTTCTCTGTTTGTGTCATTTTGTTTAAAACTTCATCATTTTTACTATTTCACAATCTATTTTACAATCGGACAAATATTTTACGATCTGATTGAAAATATAATACGAACATAAAAATACGGTCCTTAAATAATAATAATAATAATAATAATAATAATAACAATAATAATAATAATAAATGTTCTTAAATAATAGTATTCATAAATTGTTCGGAAAGTAAGTACCGTCAAAATATTACAAAAACAATAAAAATACAAAACATAACACAGACTCTTGCGTATGTCTAATCCTAACCTCATGCACTCTCCTCTGCCTGTGGTACTACGATGCACCAGATGCATCACTGGCCATCCTTTCAACTATGGCAACCACCTCAAGACTATTTGTCGCGATAATTCATGTATCCAACGCTTCTTGGCCAAGTAGTCGGATCCGTTGACAGATCGACAATAGATCATGGTCATCTTCACCGCTTGCTCTCCAAGAGCTCTTCGAAGCTAGCCTAGGTGGGCTTCCGTATCCCGGCCGATAGGTGTGACATGTTAAAGAACCATGCTCACGTAACCCTACATAGTGTCAACTTTGTGATGCCTGATGATCCGATACTCTGGCACCAAATGATTCTCCCAATCTTGAAAGACAACATCGATATCTCGTTATCATGTTGTCGAAACCATCATGAAAAGGAGATCTGTATCATCTACACATATCCAAACTCACCGACACAATTCACCGAAGATATCAATTATAATAACCGACCCACATGCTAGTCACCCTGAGTATAAAGAGATGAGATCGAATGGGAGAACCTCCCTATAATCCTCAAATGGAATCCAATTGATGTCATCATGGTTGGTAACGCCTATTTTAATTAATATTATATTATGTTAATATTTTCAATTACCGATCGATATTTATTTTGGCGACGAGAATATTTGTGTTATCAATATATCTATTAATTTATCTCGACGCTTTTATTCGATCCTTTATTCCGCCTCGTTCTAAAATATTATTCGATCCGATATTTAATTTCCTAATTATTTAATTAACCGAATTAATAATATTAGTGTTAAAGGGGAGCAATTGCTGATGGGTTTTCACCGCTTACTAGTAGAAATACCTTTATAAACCATTTCTCCTCATTTTCCTTCCATTCATCATACCAAACCAAACATGAAACTTGATAGCTAGTAAGAAAAACAACATTATAAAACCACATTTCTCATTTTCTCCCATTTGAAAAACAAAGCCAAGAATAAACTGGGAGCTCGGAGAAGAGAGGTTCGAGAAGAAGAAGAGAGGAGCAAGAGCAAGCATGGATTGGGTTTGTTGAGCATCTTGAATCATCCAAGCTTGTGAGGTAAGGGGTTCAATCTCATATTGTTAGGTTTTGATGTTTATATTTGATTGGGGAAAATTGATAGTGATTTATATCGTTAGTTGATTATTGTAAATGGTTTTGAAAAGTATTAGAGTAAAGATTAAGGGTGTGTGGTTGTTAGGTTGAGTGTAGAAGTTGTGGAATGGAAATGGAAAGAAAAAGAATAATGAAAACCGAAATGGAAAACCGATGAACAAACGCAGGAAAGAAAATGAATGGAAGAACATACACGTGGGGCGCCCACCTCCATGCGGTGGGCGGCCACCCCTATCCCAGGCCCACGATCCATTAGCTTATGGGGCAAGGCCGGGCGTCTCACCATTGCAGGGAAGGCAATGGATTTTGTTGCTTTTATGCTTTTTTCTTGTATGTTGGAAAATGTTGTTTTTGCATAATTATGTTTTCGCATAATTTTGATTTCTAGCCTCGTGTGTTTCAATTACCTCCATTCCATATACTACTAGGTATTAATAAAATATAATTAGGACATAAGTTAGCCGATAAATTTGGAACCGATTATGTTTATTTTCGATTTGATTGACGATTTGAGCAAGTTGTCTCGAATTCAACGAAAATTGACATGCTAGCTAAGTTCGACGCAGAAACGTAGTGGTGAGGTTAGTTTAGAAATTACGAGTTTTTATGAGATGTCCCGAAATAGGCCAATCTATGGTTTAATTGAATCGGATCGCGCTTTGTGGATTTAAGGCACATATGGACAATCCGATTTGATGTTGGTGATTATGATTAATGCGGTTATTAGGAATGACTTTCGTGACGATTATTGATGTTTTGAATATTTTTCCGCTTTTGGAATTGGACGAATTAATTGTTAATGATGCGGTGTGAATAAACCTAGCGTTTGCGACGGTGTGTTTATTAATGAATACTTGTTAATATGTAATGCGATGATATATGTCCTTGTACATGATGATTATATTGATGTTGTTAATAAATGCTTCCGACCGGAATGCATGATTTTGATGATTATGAATTATTAGTGATGTTTTGCATAATGCGATGTGATGCGATGATATAATTATCTTGTTTTGATGAATTATGGCGATGTGGGCTTTATGCCAATTTTGATGAGCGATGATGATGTTTTTGTGTTGTGTTGTTTATTGTCGAGGTCACACATTGCATTGGCGATTTATGGGCTTTTAGTGCAAGCGACGATGGGATTTATGCTATGTTCTAATCATGGACAAAGTTTTGTACCATATGCATAACATAGTCGTGTCTCATGGAGTCGGTTATGTTTGTGTTTGATTTGTTTGGTGTGAGTTTTAAGTGATGAATAATGTTGGATCGCGATGATATATGATGCTTTGTTTGGGATGATCTTTATTATGAACATGAAATGAATATGAATTGATAATTTCATGATAACTATGCGATGAATATAAATGATGAGTTTTGCGATGATTTAACTTGATGAAATGCTTAATGCAAATAGAATATGATGATGTTTGTGATGATGGGCTTTATGCCAAAAGTGATGATGGGCTTTATACCAAAAGCGACGATGGGCTTTTATGCCAAATGCGGTGATGGGCTTTAGCCAATTTGTGATGATTGTTTATGTTGCTCATGTTGTTAGCATTGTTTAATGTTGTTGGTTGATGTTGTTGTTTATGATTGTCGTGTTAACTAGCGATGCATTAGCTTAGACGATCTCGCAGACGGAGGTGGCGATTAAGTGTAGATTAAACACTTTTGAATAGCGATAAAAAGTAGGTGATATTTAGATATTGTGGAATGCAGCACCGCTAATCTATATCGTTTATAATTCCAAACTATATATATTTATCATGCCTTTAATTACATGTTTTGGAGTATCTCACCCTTTATTGTTTTAGCGCTACCTATATATTGGTAACGTGTTATGAAAGACGAGTATATAGCCGCTATTAGTCGAGTCGTCGCCCGATACGTAGCACCTGGGGAATTATTATGTTGTCTTGTTGTTGTTCTTTTGTTGTTTTCTTTGTAAATAAGAATCATAATTTATAAAAATATGATTTTGATGAGGAAGTTTAATAAAGGAGATATCGAGCATAGTCTCTGACATCAATAAAAACCTCGTCCTTCTTTGGCATCTATTGTCGCAACCAGGTGCTCCTCATACAAATCTTTCATACGAGAGAACCTTATATGCACCCCATTAGATGTTTTCTGCACCATCATATGCCTTATCTGGATTAGCACTCACATACTCAACCATTCACTCAATGTCGCGAACTCTTGTTGAATCTCCGACTCATCAGGCACCTACTATACACGATTATAGAAGACTGATGCGCATAAAATCCAGTTAAAGGGGAGCTACTTCCAACTACTCCCTTTTACCCGTCCCCAAACCGAGGTCGGTTAACCATCGTCAACTACTCTCTTGACGAGCTGAGGTAGTCTGGGATGGTCTTCCTTGTCTTAATTGTCTGCTTTGGTCCTCGATCACACCATGCTCCCCGAAATAAATAGTTATAATTGTTAGTTTTAAAAAAAACAACTCAAAAAAGAATTAAGCAAATGCACTTGCAAAAATTGGTCCAGGAGACTTCGCAAGTGCACTTGCAAACCACAAGACAACCATTTTCAAATCTCAACTTCTTGTTCTAAACAACCAAATCTCAATTTTGGTCACCCAATCAACTACATTTATCTATTCTAACACCAACATACAATATATAACTTCTATAAAATTACCTAATAAACATACAAGATTGCATTGTGATTCAAAGAAAATTTTAGAAAACTTACACAAATTTGAAAGTTTGGAGATAATTTGGGATGACTTGAAATGGAGAGATGAGCAAAAATTGTGAGTTTGGGTAGTAGAAATGTTACGATTTGGAGTAGAAAGTGAGAAAATTTGGTGTTTTGATAGAAAAGAGGTTTGGTGTTTGTCTGTTCATTTTACTAACCACTACGTACTGCAAGTACACTTGCGAAATAAAGAATTATGGGTTAATTCACAAATGCACACGCGAAATCACCTTGTTTTTTTTATAAATTATGAGTTAATTCGCAAGTGCACTTGCGAAACCGGCTCATGGTGACTTCGCACGCACATGCTAAGTTTGGGGGTATTTTAGGTTTTTCGCCAAAGGCCTAGAAGAAAACTACTAGGTGGCAAAAGAAATTCCCATTGTAGTTTTGCTTCAATGTACAGCTTGTGCAATAGTCATATAGAGTCTTCGACGCATATCTTGTTCAAATGCCATTTTACACTGTATTTAGAAATACTTTTTTATATATTTTGGGATAAGAGCTTAGGGTGGTCTCCCAAACTTAAACACACGATTTTGGCGGCTTGGTAGCACACAATCCATCACACATGATTTCTCATGATTAAATGAATCATAAGTAAGAGAGGGTTTAACAATTCCTAACATAGGACTAAGTTAAATGTAAAAATCATTTTTGGCACATACTAAGATGAGATCTTCCCTCCAAAAAGGAGGTATTGCATAACGCACATTAGAATGAGACATTTTGGACATACTTACGAAGTTAAATATATAAGGTATCTAATAATTATTATTGTTTTTTTGGCAAAAATCAAATCGGGGTTGGACGTTAACACTGATGGCTAGTTAGAGATAACTTAACTGAAGAGGGCCAATGTTAAGGACCATCGGGGAGGGTTCCTTGGTGTTTTTTTTTTTTGTGAATTCAGGGTCAAGAAAGGTCATAAATGTAGAGTTTATCTCTATCTTGGTAGCACTAGAAAATATGGCGATTAAAGGTTAGTCCAAAGTTTCGATGGAAACATATTCCCAAGGTGTTCTTCATTGCATAAAAAATGAATCTTTAATACCTTAAGAACTTTGAAACATGTGGATTAACTCCAAAAACATGTGTATTAGGAAGTGTTTCACTCATATTTATAGATAATGAAACAAATGTGTAGATAAACTTGTGAAGTGATATATGTGAAGATCCCCTAAGGGTGAGGAAGTCATGCCACCAACAAGGGGCAATATAACCCAACTGCCTAAGAGGGGGTATTACCTCTCCCACGACATTCCCCATTCTCCTAGTATGGGAAAACATGGGAAACAGAATTTCTTGGTTAGAGATACTTCAAAAAAAATTCAAAGAAATAAACCATGTTTCCCTATGAAATAGAAATTCAATAGTCCACTACCATAACTAGGGGCAATTGTTATTCTCAATAAACTCTAAATTAATGCCCACGGGCCTAAACAAATACCTCATTCCTAGAATGATGAGAGATATATTTTGGATACACCATGATACACCCATAAAATACAGAGTTTCACACCTCGCGTGAGTTTGCTTTCTCCATGCCATAAACACCTTTGAAACATGGTCTCTCACCATCGTGAGCTTACCCTAAACCACACAAAAAATCTTAAATCCTATGGTCACCCATACCAACATAGGGGTGCCACACATTTGTATGTTTTAGAAAGTATAATAGCACCCATCGTGGGCCCCACTAAAATAAACATAGGCCACACCTTCCATCATCACTACCATTTTCGTGTGCTTTTCTTGAAAATGGACAAGAAAGATATAGACTTTGTGGTTAACGCCATTGTTGAAGGTTTCACCATGCACGAAGTTCTAGCTTCTCTTAGAGGAAATACGTCAAGCAAGTGCTGACTACGAACATAATATCTATCATACTCTTCAAAACCAATCGGAGAGGATCAGGGGCCATCATCACTTTCTCTAACACTAACGCCATCAAAGTCTACAATCATGACAATGAATCTATGATCATCAATATGCATCACAGTAATTAGGATATCAAGCGGGTCTTGATATACTTGATAAGCTCAATTGACATCCTACTTGAGCATCTTTTAGAAGATCTAGCCCAATCCTAGCCTCATTAATGACTTACAAGGTTTGCTATTAGGGTTGTTATGCGAACATGCGCAAGTAAGGGGACATATAACCCTAGAAACTAATTACAACATGTGTGAAGATTCCAAGGTGATTGAAGTTAACTACCTCATGGTGGGCACCTTATCTCTTTATAACGCCATCCTGGCGATTAACCATTAATTCATTAGGGCGATTATATTCATCCAAAGAGCTTGTCCCAAATTTTCATTACCCAGCAAGTGAGTCATGGAAGTTTTAGGAGACCAAGAGAGCTCCAGAGAATGTAACTAGAGTAATGTGACAATGGGGAATAAGTATCTCACCCACGTGGATGCCCCATTTCCTGAAGCACACGACATAAGCATTGTTAATAGAGACCTTAAATTGTGCATGAAGAACGAGAAGCTCACACCCACAAAGGCTATGAAGGAGGTTCAAGTAGGTCATTAGGCTCACCATGTGACAAAGATAAAGACCTTTATTTCCAAAGAATAATAACACGAGTTAGTCAAATGACTCATTAGAAATGTTGATTGTTCACTCTTGCCTCCAACATGCTCCGGCATAAATACCTAATTGGTGTGTCGCTATTCACCGGTCAACCCCTATATGAGACTAGTGTCACAAAGAAAGTGAAAAGTTGGCGAGGAGAATATAGTTGCCATCGATAATGAGGTAAATAAGCTAACAAGTTTAGATTTCATCATATAAGTAAAATATCCAATGTGGTTAGCAAATGTGGTACTGGCAAAGAAATCATCAAATAAGTGGCGCATGTGCATGAATTTCACCGACCTCAATGTAGCTTGCCCCAAGGACCCTTATCCATTGCCACATATTGATTTTTTGATTGATGGATCTAATAAGTGTCAAAATGTAGTTATTTTTGTATATATGTTTTTGGCACTTATCTATTCTTTTGTTGTTAATATCGTTGAATAACCCCTTTTTGTTTTAAATACGTTTATTACGCTTTTGTGTACATATTGTAGCGTTTGATTAGTTTTGTATATATTTTGTAGGTATTTGTTGCATTATTGAAGCATTGAGAATAAAGTCCAAATGGAGCTCCAAGGTGCATTTTTGATCGAATAAGGATGAAAGATTGAAGCAATCCAAGCTACAAGTGAAGCAACAAATTGTCCGCTCGGCATTTTGTCGGAGGCGAAGGTCGCAAGCGATCGCCTCCCGTTGAGGAAGTTTAGCTTGGTTCTGACTTGTTTCGCTTCTTGGGTGCTGGGCGAGGAAAAGTGAATTTCACCGGGCGAAGCTCAATTTCGTCGGGTGAAGGTAGTTAGCTGGACTTGCAGAGAACGTGGCTTAATTTAGGCCAAGTTAAAGGAAATTTTGCCGGACGAAGCTTTTAGTTCGCCGGGCAACTGTGCGGAATTAGAATTTCTTTATACTTCCATTTTCATTTCATTCTTTGGTATGGTTTTGGAGTGTGAGATTCTTGCTCCCAATTCCATCACCCATATAGTTTTGATAGATTAGCTTAGAAAACAACACTAGGGTCTTGCTCACGGATGATTGGAGGTGGATCGCTCGATAGGTACGACAAACCTGTAAATGGGTAGTTATCTCTCTCTTCTCTTTGTAATTCTCTATTGTGTTGTGTATGTATATTTACTCGAACACATGTATATTTGTCACCCTTGGCGTTGTATAAAGTTTGCTTTACTTAACTGTTTGTGATTGTCTTAGGTTTTACCTATACGTTAGTGGATTTGAGCTTTGCTAGAGATAAATGCTTAGATTCTTACCCAGGATGATTATCTCGTTAGTTTCCGAATGTTAGAAATAGGTTTAGAGTCGACATTCACCGTAGAGTATCCGATCTTAATGCCCTACGCTGGTCAAGTATGCCGAGATGGGTATGAGGTGATGCGCTTGACTCTGGTTGTTGAGATAGCCGACATGGCTATTGAGGTGATTCGGAGGAATCTCAATTTGGGTTAGAAATAGCTTAGGTTGTGAGAGGTATGTGATGACACGGACGAGTATCGTGAGGCCGAGTATGACATGGGTGGTAGATTTAAGTCTCGTGACATCGGTAGTGTGCATTCGTTCTAGGTTGTCTATCCTTTATACTTTTTAGTTCATTTAATTTCTCGCCTTTTATTTTCATTTCTTTAATTTTAAACTATTAACTGAGAATTTTCGAACGACAAATCAATAACCAATCTCATGGACACGATACGATATAACCTAACGGTATATAACATCTTAAAAATAATACCAACTCTTTGTTTGCGATATACCGCGACAACAAAATGGCGCTACACGGGGATTGGTTTTATTGTTTCGTATTGCGATAATTTCGTTGTTTTTGAGTTTTATAATTATTGTATATGAACTTGTATATTGTTACTTGTACATGTTATGCGCTTACTTTTCATACTTGTACATATTTGTGATTTTCTTAGTTTTCATGTGATGTCAGTGAATTGTCTCGCATCGTAACGCTTTGTTGTGTGTTGTTAGATACTTTCTTTAGGTTTGCACGGTGGCAATACCATGGCATGACAAAGAGGACGTTACTTAGTGCTCACAAAAGAAAGGCGCCGAAAGGACGACGTAAAACAAACATGTTTGTTTATGTGTGGTGGCTTGTGTTTTAACAAGTTGAAATAGGACTTGTTCTTAATTTTAAATCTTCACTTTTCAACTTGTTAATTCATTTTCACCACGCCAGATCGTAATTTGCTTTTGTTTGTTACGTAAATGTTGTATTCCGCAAGCTTGTCGTGTTTAGCTTCGAGGAGTTTTGTTGGTTAAATATTGTACATTTTATTTTTCTAATTCTTTTGTTGTTGTTTGGACTCAAATTTGGTCCGATAACTTGAAGACTTTTGAGGTGATTTTCCGAGTTTGATCAAGTTCAACTCGTGGATGTACGGTAATGATAGTTTTCAAAGTTGGTACACGCCGGTACTCGCTTATCGCTTTCTATAGCATAACATGTTTAAGAAAGTTATCATTTGTATAATTACCATGCCATTCATTCTTTTTTGCATTACTTGCTCATGAATTGAATCACTTTAGTTCCCTTTTTACCCATAAATGTGAGGAAACTTTTCATTGTTTACATATGAGAGTCCACATTCTTGTTTTAACTGGATTTTATTATGCTTAATCTTTTGTTTTGTATTGATTGTATGATTGCAAGAAAATGATTAAGGCATTTTGTTTCATTTTGACCATAACTATCTTGGCCAAATATTCAATTTACCTTGTGAGTGTGTGAATCTTTGTTTGCCCCTTTGAGCTTTTACCCATATCCACATTTATTTGAATTTGATGCTTGTCTATGAGTGTCAATTCACTTTTTTGTATGGATGTTGATTTCTTTGTTTCTTAAACCCTCAACTATATGTTGTTGTATGCATTTTTATCTTGCCTTAGAAAGTAGGGAGTATTCACATAATGATGTTGGTTGGATTCAAGTTGGGGAGAAGAATGTTTATGTACTTATATTGTGGTTGGTATGAGGTTAAGAGAAAAGAAAAAGAAGGAAAAAAATGTGAAAAGGAAAGATTAGAAAAAGAAAGAAAAAAGAGAAAAGCTTTGAAAAAGAAAAACAAAAAAAGAGTAGGAATAATGTTATGTTAATAAGTGAGGTGTGCTTGGTTTGACAACTTGGATGAAGAATAAGTTTGATTGAAATTATATTGTTTGGAACTTTGTGAGTTGATCACTCCCTTAGGTTTAGGCAAGTTTTTGTTTCAATTAGCTTTAGGACTGATCACTTGTTTGTTAACCAAGCCACATTACAACCTTGAAAAGCCCTTGTGATTCTTGCATTTGTATTTTCAATACATTTTTGGATGAATGCATAATTCATTCTATTGTTTGCAAGATTGTGGAGGAGTGTTTTTTATTCCTCGCCTTTGTGTGTTCTTCATCTACCGATAAATATTTGCTAGGTGTGATTCATGATTGAGCTTGTATTGTTTATAATGTTTTGCATGATTTTGTATTTACGATTTGTTTCGCTTTTATGTTATCTTGTAGGGTAAGTATGTGTTTGTGTACATTTCGCTGAACCATACATTTGTTTTCCGCTTTACAAACTTGTTGATTCATGATTCTTTGATTATCGCCTTTTGTTTTTTTAAGTTTACTTGACTTTGTTAGAGGACAAACAATGTGTCAAGTTAGAGAGTTGAAGTGCCAAAATTTAGTTATTTTGTATATATGTTTTGTGGCACTTATCTATTCTTTTGTTGTTAATATCACTGAATAACCCCGCTTTTTATTGTAAATACTTTATTGCGTTTTGTGTACATATTGTAGCGCTTTGATTAGTTTTGTATATATTTTGTAAGTATTTTTTCATTATGGAGCATTGAGAATAAAGTTCAAATGGAGCCCAAGATGCATTTTTGATCGAATAAGGATGGAAGATTGAAACCATCCAAGTTGCAAGTGAAGCAACAAATTGTTGCTGCTCGGGCATTTTCAAGGCGAAGGTCGTCGCTTGACCGATCTCCTGCTGGAGGAAGTTTGGCTTGGTTCGACTTGTTTCTGTCACGGCGAGGAAAAGTGAATTCGCCGGTGAAGCTCAATTTCACGGAGAAGGTAGTTAGGTGGACTTGCGTAGAACGTGGCTTAATTTGGGCCAAGTTAAAGGAAATTTTGCTTCAAGCTTTTAGTTCGTCGGGCGACTGTTCGGAATTAGAATTTCTTTATACTTCCATTTTCATTTCATTATTTGGTATGGTTTTGGGTGTGAGATTCTTGCTCCCAATTCCATCACCTATATAGTTTTTGATAGATTAGTTTAGAAAACAACACTAGGTCTTGCTCACGGATGATTGGAGGTGTGTTGCTCTTCGATAGGTGATGACAAACCGTTGTAAATGGGTAGTTTATCTCTCTCTTCTCTTTGTAATTCTCTGTGTTGTGTTGTTTATGTATATTTACCTGAACACATTGTATATTTGTCGCCTTTGCGTTGTATAAAGTTTGCTTTACTAACTGTGTTGGTGATTGTCTTAGGTTTTACTCTATGTTAGGGATTTGAGCTTTGCTAGAGATGATTGCTTAGATTCTTACCTAGGATGATTATCCGTTAGTTTTGAATGCTAGAAATAGGTTTAGTGTCTGACATTCACCGAGTATCTCGATCTTAATGCTGGTGAAGTATGCCGTAGATGGGTATGGAGGTGACGCATGACTCTGTTGTTAAGATAGGCCGACATGGCTATTGAGGTGATTCGAGAGGAATCTCAATTTGGGTTATAAATAGCTTAGGTTGTGAGAGGTATGTGATGACACCGACGAAAGTAGGCGAGTATGACATGAGTGGTAGATTTAAGTCCATGATGGGTAGGCGTATTCGCTCGAACAAGTCGCTTATCCTTTATATACTTTTAGTTCATTTAATTTTTGTCTTTATTTTCATTTCTTTTAATCTCAAACTCATTAGCGCGAATTTTAACGCATTTAATCAATAACTAATCTCTGTGGACACGATACGATATAACCTAACCGATATATCACCCGATAAAAATAATACCAACTCTTTGATCGCCGATAAGACTATGAGCTTTATGGATGCTACTCTGGTTTAACCAGTTAACATGGATACCATTGATGACCAAGATGATGTTATTATTAAACCGAATGTTCGCATTACATAAAGTTTGCGAGTAATTTTGATGGAATCACAAATAATGAGCATAAGTCAAGAAAATATGTAGAAGAATTGAACAAAGTTGCGAAAGAGTGAGAAAGATGAGTTAATGAAAAATGAAGAAAAAGGAAGAAAATAAATAAGTTTGCTTGTGGAATTCTTCGTACAATATGTCGATAATGTAGGTAATAACGTCACTTTGTGATCTTAATAGGAAATAACTCGAGTGTGATGAAGTTTTCCTAACACTTTTTTTGGTACCGTATGAGGAGAATTTAGACATTTTTAGGGTTTTGGTTTTGGGACGTGGAAGGACGACCAAGAGATTTTTAGAGCACGATTTTGAGAGAATTTGAGTCATAAGAGAGCTTATTTTTCATAGATGTTGATGGAGAGTTCTTATCAACTTATGGTAATTGTTAAATTCTACGAGTAGCTAATTTATTATATATTAGGTCTTTGAGATGAACGATTTTGTACTTTGTTGGATCATATGATTGTTTAAGATTAATTTTATGCTCATATGTTATTATCGTTATTTAATTATTCTTCATGTTAACGATTTGTGTGTTAAATATTTTCCCTCTATGGAATGATGGTAAGTCTACCAATATATTCCTAGTTAATTTGATGTCTACTGCTTAATATTGTTAATTCAAAAGACACAACTTATAATTACGTACATTTAGTTAATTTTATGATTATTTAGATGAGTATGGGATATTGACTATAAGTCTACCAATCTGATCTAGGGAAAATATTCAACTTAGTAACTAACTAGGAATATATAACTATAAGACATGGCTTTTGAGTTAACAAATATAGAACACCTAAATTAGGGAATTAGTGAGTTGTACACCAAGGAATTGGTTCTAGTGGTCTTGTTAAATTTGTTGTAAGATTATAACGTCATTAATACACACGGTTCATCAACAGGTAGACTGAAGCGATTCAATATAAAATATATAATTGCCTTTCATTATCATATTTTAATTCGAAAATTTTCTAATCTTGTTTTTTTAACCAAATCATCATTGAAACCACCCATTTATTATTAATTTTAACTCGCATTATAATTACCTTGTTGAAATTGGTAATCCCCGTTGAGACAAATTATCTTATTACTTCGACAAGACTAGTACACTTGCTAGAATTTTCATTAAAACCATGGAAACTACTATTATAATATCATGGCCTCTACCTCAATAATGCATATATGCCACCCACAAGCGACTCATAGAGCCATATAGTCCCAAAAATGGGCAGAATTCAAGGTCTATGTTGATGATATGACAATGAATACCTCATAAAGGCATATCCATGCAGCAAATTTGGAGGACACCTACAATAAGTCAAGTATAATATGTGTTCAAAACCGCCAAGTCCTCCTTTGGGGTTTAGTGGAAAGTTCCTTGCTTTATGTTAACAAAAATAGGCATCAATTAAACTCAAATAAGTGCCAAGTTGTTATCTTCTCATTGTTTATGTGGATCACCTCGACTCTTCTATAACTTTTAATAGATGTTTTTTCCTCTTGCAGTAAAAATTTGGAAGAAAAGTCAAGATACACATCAAGGAAATTTAAGCTTTTCAATGTTACTTTTTCAACTTAGTCAAAATATTCATTAATCTATTTTTGTATGTTGTTTTCGCTTTAGCGTTACTTGATACTTGTTCACGTGTGGATCATAACGAGCTATTTGATGTTGTTTCGACATTTTGGTATGTGTTGAAAGTCGAGAGAAAGAACCCAACTTTTATGTTGAAGCCAAAATCTCTTTCTGAGTAAAAAGTGATGGGGTAACACTTATTGTAGAAAATATGGTAAAAAGGCTTAGATGGTTCGAGAGCATCTAGAGAGAAAACATGTAGATTTTGTGGTAAGGAAAGTGGATCATATGAAGAAAAGTCAAACAACCAAAAGTAGAGGAATACCTAAAAAACTTTAAGACTATGTTTATATTTGTTGGAAAGAAACCAATATCTATGATGAATTTCTATCAATCTTGATGAACAATATTGATATCAACACACAATGACAATGAAAATTTAAAATAAAGAAAGAAGAATTTTCGATCACAGTAACTCGCCACAAACTATAGAAAATTTTATTATTCACTTTGTAACCCGAAAATATAGTGATTGGGTTGATTACAATATAGGGTTACCCTCTTTTTATAGATTTAGGTTAGCTAATGCCCAAACTATAAAAGCCAAAAATACCTATTTTGGAGCTAAAACTAAAACAAATTCATGTGTAACAAACTATTTTCACACTCCTAAAACAAATTGTCGCACCCCCAAAATTTCCCCTTTGTTTCCCTCTTTTTTTTAAGCGTAGATGTTCATTTATTGTGGATTCGTAGGGAGTTCCTACGGGAATTTTCAAAAAACTGTGTTGAGTTTCAAGGAAGGTTTTATTTTGTTACCGATTCAATTTTGAGAATAATTCAAAATTCAAGGGGTTTTGAATTATTTTAAGAGGAACGGTTTCGAATTTTTGGTTCAAAAGGAATTGTTCGGAATTATTTGTCCGAAAAGGGTTTATTTGTTTTTAGAATTTGAATTCAAAATAATTATTTATTTTAGAATTTAAATTTTAAAAGAAATTCTTTTGTTACTCTAATTTGATTTCGTTGGAGGGAAAGATGTCGTTCTTGGCATTTGAATTCGCTAGCGGAGCAAGAAATAATTACAGGAAGTTATTCAATGTATATTGTATATTACTCATGTCAAGCAAAGGTACTCGGGTTAGGATTAATTCCGTTCTTTTTGTATGAATTTTCATTCGATCGAAATGTTATGCCAATAGTTGGTATTCACTCATCTCAAGATACACAAAGTTCAATATTGGAAAAGGAAATTCTTATTATTATTTCATTGGAATTCAATTACAATTTTGAATTACAAAGTTACAAAAAATACAAAAATATCCTAATTCTACATTATCGCTATAAGTTTCTAAGGTTTGTTCGAGCAAATCGTTGTTTCCTTCGAGCTTTTCTTCACATGCGGGCTGCCTTCCTATTGTCTCCATCTTCATCACATGGTTACATGAAAGCACAAAAAGAATCATGATTAGTAACTATAATTGAACATCAAAGAAAAATCAAAGAAAAGCATTTTGTTTTCGAACTCATCATTAGGTGTTTCTGGCGGGAATCAGGTTTTAGAATGCCAATCCTCATAACCTTGTTCAAGATTAATCATCGGTGAAAAAAAAGAGCCTATTTGCAAATCACGAACTAATTTGGTTCTACAAACAAAGCCTAAACTCGCTTATTCATCACAGCTTCATTCCTAATCCAGCTATAATTTAATCCAACAGTTCAAATAATTCCAAAAGATTAAACAAAGGCAACAACATCGCAAGTAAACAAGACATGGTTATTCTGTATCAACACAAAAGAGCAGCAGGGATTATACAAACCCAAAGAGCAGCGTAGCTAAAAGAAGAAAGCAAACAATGCAAGCAAAATGTATAGCAGCAGCAACATAAAAGAGGAAGGTGTTGGTTTCAAAATTGGTTTTTCACTAAAGGTGAAAAGGGGAAAAGCAAAAAAGCCAGCAATAATGATGAAAATCCTCAAGGGTAAGACCAAGACAAGCAAGAGATTTTTTCCAATATCGTAAAGAGAAGAGAGTATCTGTTCTAAAAGGGATACCAAGCAGAAAAAGTGATACAAGTGCAGCATCAGTAGAGAGAACAAAAAGGACCAAGAGTAATATCTGTTCAACAGTTTTGAAATCCTAGAAAAACAAACACCATCTGTTTTTTCAAAACAAAAATACAAGCCACAGAACAAGAAATCATCAGTTTTTTTCAAGCCACAGAACCATAAACCCATCTGTTCTAAAACCAGCATCTGTTACAAACCAAAAAAAGAGCCAAGCAAGTGTAGTATTTGTTCTATTCATAAACCAAGAAAGGAAAATAAGTGTAGCATCGTTAAGTATTCAAGAAAACAAGCTACTACCGAAAAACCAAAAGCTGTGGACTTGTTCTAAACGCAGAAGGCAAAAACAATCAACAAACTATCATCATTTTCGCACTACCTTCAAGATTAAGGTTTTTTCCGTAAATATTGCTCGAATGTAGAAAGAAGAAGAGATTTCTAAACCGTCTCACCCGAAATACCATCGCAGAGGGGTAAGCTTGCTTCACTATTGCCGTTAGAAATCTAGGATTCCAAAATCGGAAAGCCATCTGTAAAAAACAATATAGTCATGCATCAGTATAATGATAACGAATCCCAACTCCATAGCCTCGCCGCTGCCGCCACCGCCGGGAGGCGATTTTCTACGCGGGCCGCCCAGGCTCCTCGCTCGAGGCTGCATCGAGAACGAAAGGAGAGCTTCGGGTAAGATAGTCGAGAGAGAGAGAGAGAGAGAGAGAGAGAGAGAGAGAGAGAGTAGGCTAGTCCATGTGAGGACGGGGTTTTCGGTTAGGTTGTAGTTCCATTCGGGGAACTGTGAGAAGAAACTAGAGAGGAACAGATGAACACGAACAAGAGAGAAAGACATCTGATCACCATTTTGTTTTTTTATTTAATATTAATTGGTTTTTTATTTATTATTTATTTAGTTAAATCAATTAGTTTTGTCTTTTTTTAATTAGTTTTTAGTTTCTTTCTTTTAAATTAATTACATTTTTATATATTTTAGTATCTTAAGTCTGGTGGTGACAAGTGTCACCACCTTGGTCCTTTTCAACTTTTTTATTTTTTATTTTATTTTGTTTTCTTTTATTAAATAAATTATATTAAAATAAAAAAAGAAAATATATAAGTATTTGGTAAATACAACATCACTTGGGCCGTTGGAGTATTTTTTGAGAAGAGAGATCCGACGCACTAAGTTGCCAAGATATGGCTTAATTTTAGGGAGAGTAATCAAGTTCGATGGATTTCTTTTCACACCGTCTGTAACCACCGCAATACTGTGTTAACTTTGAACTTTTATCTATTTCAATTAATTTATTTTTTAATAATATTTTTATTATGTATGTACTAAATAATGATTGGTTTTGATAGTTTTTATTTGATGATTTATCGATTAAACTATTAGTTGATTTTTCATCAAACGTAAAAAATCATTTCTAATAATTATTTAAATTTCCGATCAGACAGTGTGACATTTGTCCTGCTTACTCATTCAGTATTTATTCACCATTGTACACCTACACACAAATTAAAATTAAAATCAATCCGATTAGCTTTTGATTGCTCCATATGCCAATTTCTTAAAGTGGTCTCATACTGGATGGCATGGCCATCGCCACGAGGTTGGTTAAAGCCCTTGTTTCTTTTTAATCATAACCCGAAAATAACATTGGTCCATA